>BQNB010123515.1:0-17381 GCA_026074375.1 Tanacetum coccineum
ACTTATAAAAATGCAACGATTGTAAATTTGATCTCGCGGAGTAGAGCGGTTATCGACGGTGAAATGTGAATATACCACGTTGATCGAAGAAGGATCACGGTCACAATGGTATAGGTTAGAAGTCCCGTAATGAACCGTCACTCAAAACCGAAAAACATGAAATGACTTGAAACTAGTATATTTTGCAAGTTTGCTATGTTGCGAATACGGTTTCTATGTCATGGTTGCGAATCCGGTGGCCAAAAGAAATACGAGTCTGGTTGACAAAGTTCACTGCGAATCCGGTTGCCTCACTAAAATGCGAATCCGGTTGATACTCAATATTGCGAATCCGGTGACCAAAAGAAATGCGAGTCCGGTGGACAAAGTTCACTGCGAATCTGGTTGATAAAGAATAATGCGTATTGGGTGAAGCTTGTAACCTGCGTATCCGGTTGAACTTGAGTTGCTAATCCAGTTGAGCTTCTTCCCTACGAATTCGATTGAACTTGAGTTGCTAATCCGGTTGAACTTCTTCCTTGCGAATCCGGTTGAGCTTGTAAACTGCGAGTCCGGTTATACTTGTAAACTGTAAGTCCGGTTGAGCTAGCTTTTGTACTATCGTCCTTGTAGTCCTTTCTTTTGTCTTCTTGAGAAACCAACAAAACACCAATGTACAACGAAGCTAAAAATTGTAACAGAAACGAGTAACAACAAACAAAGAAGCTAAAAACTTGGATCGGTGTTCCCCTCTTTGTTTCAACCGTGGACCACAAAGATTAATAAGCCAACGCAACCTAGAAAAATAAGCTTTAAAAAAACTTGAGAATAAGCACTTATACACCGGAAT
Source organism: Tanacetum coccineum (assembly GCA_026074375.1). Taxonomy (NCBI): domain Eukaryota; kingdom Viridiplantae; phylum Streptophyta; class Magnoliopsida; order Asterales; family Asteraceae; genus Tanacetum; species Tanacetum coccineum. Next base: position 830 of record BQNB010123515.1, read on the forward strand.
AAGCTACGACAACGACTACAAATAAGCTAGGAAAAGTATCAACACAAAATAAGCTAATAAAAAACTACCAAGAAGTTGTTTTTGAACACTTTTAAGCTATGAGAAAAAGAAGCATCAATATGCTTGAATAAGCTGTCTAAAAGAAGAAAAAAAATTTGAGCCACGAAAAAATAAGAGATGACGTGAAGTCAAGTTATAAGTAGCAAATGAAACAAAAATTAAACAGTACTAAATTTTTATTTCCAAGATACTAGAAAGAAAAAATGTAAAAAAATGACGTTTACGTTTTTTCAACAAGTAAAGATGAAAACTATTTAAACATATAAGCCATAAAACTGTTTTAAATAGATAAGCCGAATCCTTTAAGCTTCCTAATAAGCTCGAAATTAGCTCAAGAAATCTACCACAATAAGAACACTAAACCCAACCTTGGCTCTTGATACCACATGTTAGATGATACCATTTCATCACCATAAAACACAAAATGAGATAAGAAAATATCTTAGAGAGAAAAAGAACTAGAGAGAGAAATAAAAAGAAGAAAAATGGTTACATGTTAAGAAAATAAAATGAGAAGCAACACCCTTCCTAACATGCTAGGAAGGGGTATTTATATTTATAAGAGATAAAATCTAAGGTGGTTTGTTTGGGCTTTATGTTGGGCCAAACATAATACAATTGGGCTTTAAGCCCGACACCTAGGCCCAATTAGCTTAAAATTGATTCCCGTAAACTACGATTTCTTATACAAGGCTCGGGATTGATAATGAACATCACTTTACTAAAAACACGGCTAACAAGAACAACTAGCGCGTCGCTTCAGATTCAGATATCTCCGATTCATTGTTGAGACTTGTTGTTGGAATTCTCAAATACCACAAGCTTTACAAACTAGTTTCCTTACCTGCCACTTTACCGGTCATATACTTACAGAAGTTCTGGACAACCATCACTCACAATTCAAACACTCACACATTTAACTTTTAACTTGACACAAAAACTTACACTCTCACCGCCAGACTACTCCGCAATGTACTGCAAATGCCTTCACCTGATGCCAACAAACCATATACCAAACCTCCCACTGAAAAACAAATTCTGATATTTATCAAGAAACTTAGATATGATGAAGACCAAACAGCAAAGATGACTTTTGTTTCAACTTTTGTTACCACGAAACTTCATCAACCATGGAGAGCGATTCTTAGTATTCTTAACAGGAGTCTCACAGCCAAAGACTCAAGCTGTGATACTGCTAGACTTCCAATACTTTAGATACTTTGGGGTATTGTTCACTCTACTAATTTGGATTATGCATCATTAATTTAGGATGAATTCGAATGGGAAGCAGTAGACAAAACATCAAGTTCGACTAAGATGTCTAAGGTAATTTATACTCGTTTCACCAAACTTATCATTGATCACTTTCTATCTTGCAACAAGAGTATTTCTTGATGATCTGATGTTGAATTACATAGTAAAGGTCAAGATTCTCCCCTTACAAGCTAATCAACACTATTGATAGTAAATACAAGTTCAGGATGGAGATTCCAGCTTTTATGATAACCGATGCGATCAAGCAGTCAGTAGGATACAAGTTTACAAACAGAAGAAGGCAGAAAGTGAGAAAGGTAAATTTGATAAGGTACCAAAAAAGCCACATGTGTCTCCAGTTAGAAGTGGAAGAGGAAAAGGTTATATGCGTTTAGGTGATCAAGAGGTAAATGTCCCTAGTGCGTTCAAGAAAAATGTTGTGCCAAAGAAAACAAGATCACTCACTGTGACTGACAACATTGTTGAAGAAACAGTTGCAGTAGAACTTGCCAAATCTCTTAGTATTAAAGAACAACAATGTCAACAATATGCAATCATGACTCAATTGACAATTGATAGACAAATTGAAATAGATGTTGAAGACACGTATGCTGAATGGGGACAGAAACTCAAAGGTCCTGTAATTGAAGATCCAGCTATTCAATCATTGTAGATTTAGGCAGAGGATCCAAGGAAAGCAGTCTGAGGCAAGAAAATCAACCAGTTGGAGGAGAAGGATCAAGTGCTACTCACGACAAATACTATGAGTTTGAAGAAATTTCAGCAACTGATAGTGATGCAACACAAGATTCTTCATGTTCAGAAACTGATGATGAGAAAGATGATGAAACTGATGATTCTGACAATTCTGATATGGATTTATCTAATGATGAACCAAAAGAAGATGACAATGCTGCAGGATTTGGAGTGTTCATGTATAACAAGTCTATAAAACCACTCGAATCTACATACCTTAGTCCTACGGTTACATGTTCCTCCTTGGAGTATATTCAAAGTCTATTGAATGAACCATATGCAAATGAATTAACGGATTTCATGAGCAACCTAGTTTATATTGATACTCACACAACCTCAAAAGTAGCTAACCTAAATGGAAATCATGAGGTAACAAGCTATATATCAGGTGCATATAAAGTACCATTTGGTACACATGTAGATGTTCAAGCAACTAACCTTGTATTGCAGGAAATGTTTCCAGACGAAGCTGCTCATCACACATAATCTCAACTAGAAAATACAACACACTATCCTACAACAAATCCTAAACATAACTCACTTCAAGCCAAAGCAAAGAAGCCCATGCAAAAGGCAAAGAAGAACATGAGGAAGATTAACTTCAAGAAGGCAGTTGCTCAAAAATTTAACGAATATGATCAGAAGCTAGAAGCCTTTACATCTATTAATGTCTCTAGTGTAATTGACAAGGCTGTCCATGCAAAAGTTCTGACATAAATGAAGAAGCTTTTACCTACTCATGTCCTAAAAGCCGTAGCTAACTATGTTAAGCCTAGACTTAACAACTCTGTGCGCAAAGTCATGAGAAACAACCAGATCAATTTATTCACCAGACCATCAACCTTCGCTAATGATCTCTCAAAAATGGATCTAAAGCTAAAGCTGCTGTATAGAATTCATCTAAAAAAAGTCAGAAAATATAAAATTCATACGCTACTCACAGATATCCCCCAATCTGATGTGTATTTTGAAAGCTATAAATTTATGAATACTAGAATTACTATTTTTACTAAAAAATTACTGAAAAGCATAACACGGCCCAAGTAAACCTGGTATTTACTTGTAATTACACATAACTTGACCGCTAATACGTATCATAATAATTATAAGACTAAAAAAAAACGTACAAAAATACATGTATTTTTTGTATGTTTTGCATTTTTATTGTGCAGGTAATGGATATCCAAGAAAATGACAAAAATAGAAGCCAAAATGACAAAACCGAGCACGAGAACGGAAAGAGCGTGAAAGAGATGTCAAAATTAAAGCCAAGTCAAAAAGTCAAAGTCAACTCCTGGAAGTGGATTTGGAAAGAGCATCAAAAACCGAACCCGAAAACCTAAATTGCCAAAAGTTAGCCCACCCGTACCCACCTAGTGGGCCCGAGAAAGCCCACTTATACACTTATAAACCTTAAACCCTTAATAAAATCCCAAATACCCCATTAACTACCCAGCCCAAAAAACCCTTTTTTATATAAACCAAAACAGGCCCAAACCAATCCCAAAACCACTTAACTATTGTTATCCATTAACCCTTTTTAACCTTTACACCGTTAGTCCTTCAAGGACTAACGGTGCAAACAAGTATATAACATAAAGGGCCAACGATGAACACTTCAAGGACCATACATGTAATAACATCTTATACCTTGAGGGACTGTTCTTGCCAAGTCCCCAAACCTTACCCTGCAACTCAAAACACTGTTTATCTTTCCCCCACATCCCGCCAAAAGAAAAACAGTACTGTTCCTCTATCTTCTCCACTTTGTCGACCCTCACCTCACAACGGGGACCACCACCCAGCTGGTATGACACCTTGGCAATCCTCTCTTATGTCATTGGTCCAAGGAAAATGACAAATCAATCAAGGGTTGTGATCATAAGGATTGGGCTCCAAGAAAGATGAATGGACAAGATGGCTTATGATTTATCCTCACATAACAAACACACCCTGGAGCTATCTCTATGAAGAAACACACATCAAAGGGACCTAGAACCTTCATACGCTTAGTATAAAATAGGTCATCTTGTAAGCCATTTGGCACCTAGTTTTTTATGTAGTTTTAACCTAGTTTTAAGTAATTTTTAAGTATTGTAATCTGTTTTTAATGTTTAATGAAATTTAAGTTTTGGTTCTAAATCCTATCTTCAATATTTAAGCTCATTTTATGATTTAAAAAGCTCACCATAAGCTCTCATAAGCTTTCTATTAAAACTTTTATTACCTATTTTCATTAAAAGTAACTTAGATATATAAACAGTTAAGAAAATTTATAAAAAGTCCACCCCTTAAAATATCACAGCTTAAGATTGGATGATAAGCTAGCCTTGGAAGAGCTTATAGACCTCACTAGCTTGTCTTTTTGACAAGCTAGAGCTTGTAGACACTTTATTGCCCTGTTTTGAGCAAGGGCTTTTGTAAGTCATCTATTTTTCAGTTTTTCTTGAATTTTACTGTAGCTTAGCTTATTGGTTGCTTATTTATGTTTTCTATGCTTGTCTATGTTTGTTGTTTGCTTATTATGTCCTTTGTTTAAGTTTTACTTTAAAACTGTCATTTTTAGTTAAATCTGTCATTTGCTTATTTTGCTTATTTGAATGCTTATTTTTGCTTATATTCTGTTAATTTTGGCTTAATATTGTTTGGTAATCATCTGCTTACAAAAACCTTTTGCTTAAACAATTAGATGCAGTTTAAAAATTGCTTTAAGAATACCTAAGGGGTGTTTGAGATAACCTGTCAAATGGGTCATTTTGTGTTCAAAAAACTTTGGGTCACTTGGCTTTCTTTTGCAAGCTGTTTTTAAGTATTTTTAATCTGTTTCTAGAGTTGTTTAAGTCTAAAAGATTGCTTTTGAGATTTTATAAGTGGTCTTTGAAAATTGTGTGACAAAAACAGTTTTAAGAGCTTATTTCCATAAGGCTTTTAAATCTAGTTTTTAAAGGTCTTGCTTTAGTGTTTCTTAGTGTCTAAATGAATTTGATTATAATCCTTTAGGTTTTCTTGTGCTTTGTTAAAATCTGCCAATTTGTCAAGTGATTTACATAGTTAAAATTGCCACTTTTTAACCTTTAAAATTCATATAGCAAAAATGGTTTTCAGCTTATGAAACTTTGAGCATAAGCTCATTTGTGGGGGTTCTTTATCTGATTTAACTTGTTTTCAACTTTGGAGCTTATTTGTCAGCTTAATTGTAGGCCTGCTTATTGCCTTTGTCTTTGCTAAATAAGAAAAATCAGTACATGCTGCCTGAGTAAGCACTTTTCGTTTGTCCTTTTCATTGTTTATCTTTCTTTCAAACCATTTTTTATTTGATGTTTTAGAAAGCCAATAAGCTAATCTTTAAGATGGTATAAGCCTATATCCCATAAGGATCCATTTTGTTACTTATTTTTAAGCCTAAACGTGACTCCTAAGCCTGTTTGGTTAAGCAATTTTTGCCAAAAGCTAAAATTGCTTATCTGAGTTTATTGGCCCATTAAATTTGCTTAGGTTAGGTTCATTCATGCTTATTGGGTTAGTTTTAAGTGTTTTTAGCTTATTTACTTTGAAATAGAGTTCCTTAGAGCTTATTAGATAGAGCGTATTACTTGTGATAGCTTAGTTGTGTCTTGTATTTGCTTATTTGTACTTAAGTAGCCATACAGTTTAGTTTTTTTTAGTCTTTAAGTCTTTGAAATCTATTAGTCTTTCATTGCTTATTTGTGTGCTTATTTTTTGCTTATATAAAAAGTGTCTTTGCAAAAGTTTCTTATTTCTAGCTTATTTAAAAAGTTGTAAAAAATGATGCAAAACAAAAACGTTTGGGAAAGGGGAAGTCCCAAGTGAGCCAGGGCTCGAACCTAAGACCTTAACCCCATCAACCAAACGTTTTAACAACACTCTCTACTACACACCATGCCCTTGGGTCTTTTGCGTTATACTTTGCATATAATATATACTTGTAAACGTTTTGAGCCCAATAAGTCCAAGCCACTTTGTGGCTTATTTTGAGCTTTTCTGAGCTTATTCGATAAGCTGGCTTAACCAGCTTATTTTTCCTAGGATCTTTATAGCTCTTAGGATTTTCCTGCAATTTTTCATAATTTTTCATACTTATTTGTTATTTTTAACTATTTTTCGAAAGTTAAAATTTTAAAAAGTCTTAAAAAAATAAAATATTAATTCAGAAAATTACAAAAAAATAGTTTTTAGATTTAGAATAAATATTTTTAGGTTTACAAGTATTAAAATCATTTTTACCACTTTTAGATTTTAATTTTGATTTTTAGCTTTTTAAATTAATTTTAGAAAATAGATTTTTGTTATAAAAAGTAGTTAAAAATAGTTTTTGAGTTTTTATCATATTTTAGACTTTTCTAAGGTAGAATATCATTTTTTTAGAATTTTTATGTATTAATTTGCTATTTTCTAGGATTTTAAATAGATTAATTTAGTTTTTATTTCATAAAAAAATTATTAAAAAGCCAAAAAATTATAATTCCTTCTTAGAAAATTTTATTTGATCATATTTGAGGTTTAGAAACTAAGTTTGTATTTTTAGGGTTTAATTTTGCCTTAGTTGGTAATTAGTCGCGTTTTTAGGATTTCCCGTTTTCGTTTTTAGTTTAAATTTGTGTTGCTTTAATTGTTTTTAGTTTAGATTGCCTTATTTTTCCCGTAGCTTTAGAAATCCAATCATAACCTTGTTACATTCAAGCATCGATTATCAAAACGACTCTCGGCTTTCAATTACATTCCTCGTTGGGGAAACGACTCAAGAATCATACTCCCGGATTACTATAATTGTGATTTATTGACTCTTATCCTATATTTATATATTTATAAGTATTATTTATATTTATATATGTATATTATAAAAAGGTGTAGATCAATCTTCATCAATACCCTTTTGTGTATAGTATAGCTTAGGTAAGTCCAAGTCGTCCCAAGAGAATTGTAGTTTAATCATAAGGTAAGTGCGGTGCACTCCAAGTTGAGTGCGGCGTACTTGTAGATTTACGAGGAAAAATTCAAATGAAAACAGGGAAGTGCGGCGCACAAAGAAAAATGTGTGCCGTACTTGCAGGAACAGAAGGAAGATTTTCAGAAATTAAACACGTAAAAGAAAACAAATAGCACAAAAAACAGGCAACAAACTGGTAACAACTTAAAACAATTCTCCGGCAGCGGCGCCAAAAATTTGATGTGTGTTTTACAACCTTGAAATTTATAATACTAGAAATACCTATTTTACTAAAAAAACAACACGGGAAAGTATACCCTTTCGTGTATAGTATGGCTTAGGTAAGTCTAGGTCGTTTCAAGAGAATTGTAGTTTTCACAATTTGTAATTAAGTTGCTAAGGCTAAAATGATTGTCACTTATAAAATTAACCAAATCGTGCATGTATAAAATTAACCAAATCGTGCATGTTGCAATGTATGGTTATGTGTTTATACGTGTTTATACGTGTTTGTGTGGGATATGTGAGATTGGATAATCAATCCAGTGTGCGTGATCGTCTCATTGGGATTGGATTTGTGTTGAATTTTGTGAAGTTCATTTCGTTCACTTTTGGTGACAAGAAAATGATTATTGAGATTCGAGAGGTTAAGAGATGCCATCTTTGTGCCCGAAAATCACCGCAGACAACTTTGAGCTTAACCTTTGCATGACCCTCGTTCAAAACAAACAATATTACTTCGGACATGACAAAGAAGAACCTCAATGCTCACATCCATTATTTCAACAAGATCACATCTACGATTAAGTTTCCCGAACTTCTCGAGTACGTCGTGTAAAAGCTTTGCTTTTCCTATTTTCCCTCGAGGGTGCCGCCCGGATTTGGATTGAAAAAGAACCCCCTTGATCGATTCTTACATGGGATGATCTTGTTTCGAAATTCATCAACAAATTCTTCCCTCCTTCCAAAACAACAAATCTTCGAAATTAAAAGACACGAATATTTACAACAACATTTTGATGAAACTTCTACCAAAGGGCCCCCATGTGGAAACCGATTCAATGATCTTCTTCGGGCATGCCCACATCATGGATTTTCGGAGTTACATCAACTCGATACATTCTATAATGCAATTGAACTCTAATGATCAAGATTCGTTGAATTCCGCCGCGGGTGGTAACTTTTTGGATAAAATGCCTCGGGATTGCCTAAGAATCATTGAGAGCAAATCCAAAGTTCGTAATTCACGTAACAAACCGGTTGTTGCAAAAGTGAGTGCGAGCAGTTCTACCCCCGGTATTTCTCCCGATGTTGCCGAACTGAAAGATATGGTGAAAGCCTTACTTCTTGATAAGAAATCCCAAGCTCCCGCTCCCGTGAAAGCGGTCGAGGAAAGTTGTGTTACTTGTGGTGGTGCTCATTCTTACCGAAATTGTCCCGCCACCAATGGCAACGTTTATCGTGACAATATTCAAGAATTTGTTTCTCAAGCAGCAGCAGCTAATTTCAATCAAGGAAATACTGGTTACCGAGCCCCGATTGCTAATCAAATTCGACCTCCCGGTTTTCCTCCCGTTCAACAAAACCAAGGAAATAACCAAAACCGTTACAACCAAAACCGGGGAAATAATTACAACCAAAGCCAAATTTATCGACCTCCGATTAATCAACCCCCGGTTCACCAAGCTCCACCTTACCAAGCTCCGGCTCCGCAAACACAAGGTGTGACAAAGAACGATTTTGAAATCTATGTCAAGGCTAATGATGCAGTGATGAGAAATATGTAAGACCAAAACCAAAACTTGCAAAATCAAATGACCAATTTAACGGACATGCTTTCCAAGTTCATGGATTCCATAACCGCTTCTACTTCAGGTCAGGGACATCCCCTTAAAAGGTATTAAAAATTAACCCATTACTAACCCAAAGTAGACTTGAAGGGTATTACCACCCGAAGTGGTGTTGCTTATCAAGGACCCACGATTCCTACTACTTCTTCTTCTCCTCCTAAAGTAGTGGAACGTGAAACCGAGGTGACAAAGGACACTGTACCTTCCTACTAATAACGGAAGTACCAAAAGAACGGCCAACCCCGGTTGTCCAATTCAAATCCCTCATGTACCAATTCCTGAGCCGTCCCGTTGTTGCTCCCGTTAGTGCTCCGATGCCTAACTTGAAACCGACAATTCCATATCCTTCGAGACGTAATGATGAAAAGCGTGGTGAAAAAGCTAACGACCAAATTGAGAAATTCTACAAAATCTTTCAAGATATGAGTTTCGAAATTAGTTTAGCGGATGCTTTGATTCTTATGCCAAAATTTGCCTCGACTCTTAAAGCCTTAATCGGAAACAAAGAAAAATTAAGTGAAATGGCTAGAACTCCTCTGAATGAGCATTGCTTGGCGGTCATCCTAAACAAGTTACCCAAAAAACTTAGAGACCCCGACAAATTTCTAATACCGTGTGATTTTCCCGAAATGGAAGAGTGCTTAGCCTTGGCCGATCTTGGCGCTAGCATAAATCTCATGCCATTATCCGTGTGGAAAAAGCTTTCTCTTCCTGAGCTCACTCCTACTTGTATGACTCTTAAACTTGCAGACCATTCGATTACCAAACCGATCGGTATTGCTAAAGATGTCTACCTAAAAGTAGGAAAGTTCAAATTCTCGGCCGACTTTGTAGTCGTAGACTTTGATGCCGATCCCCGAGTCCCCCTAATTCTCGGGAGATCCTTCTTAAAGACCAGACGTGCTTTGATTGATGTTTACGAAGGTGAATTAACTCTTCGTGTTGGAAAAGAAGCCATAACCTTCAATCTTGACCAAACTTCGAGATACTCCTCTAATTACGAAGATATGACGGCGAATTGAATCGACATCATTGAAATGGCTTGTGAGGAGTATTCTCAAGAAGTTCTCGGTTTCTCCGATGTGATGTCGAGTGGCAATCCTACTCCTTACTATGACCCGATCGTCTCTACCTCTTCTCCGACTCTCACTCCCTTCGGGAATAGTGATTTTCTTCTTGAGGAAGTCGATGCTTTCCTCGCCCTTGAAGATGATCCAACTTTACCGGAAGTTGATGACTCCTACTATGACCCGGAGGGGGATATTCTTCTTCTTGAATCATTTCTCAATGATGATCCATCATTACCCCCTCATACTCAAGGAAATTATTTGCTGGAAATTCAAAAAGAACTGAAAGTTTGTGAAGCTAAAACTGATAAATCTTCAATTGATGAACCTCCCGAAGTCGAACTAAAGGACTTAACTCCTCATCTCGAATACGCATTTTTGGAAGGTGACAACAAGTTACCAGTCATAATTGCTAAAAACTTGAGTGTCGAGGAAAAAGCCGCTCTCATAAAGTTTTGAAGTCACACAAGCGAGCCATCACTTGGAAACTCTCCGACATCAAGGGTATTAACCCGGAATTTTGTACTCACAAGATTCTTATGGATGAGGACTATAAACCGGCGGTTCAACACCAAAGACAGGTGAATCCAAAGATCTACAATGTCATCAAAAAGGAGGTTGAAAAACTTCTTGACGCCGGATTAATTTACCCGATCTCGGATAGTCCTTGGGTAAGCCCCATACATTGCATACCGAAAAAAGGTGGCTTTACCGTTGTTGAAAATGATGAAAACGAGTTAATTCCAACTCTATTGGTTAAGGGTTGGCGTGTATGCATTGACTACCGAAAGTTAAATGAAGCCACCCGTAAAGACCACTTTCCACTACCGTTTATGGATCAAATGCTCGAGAGATTAGCGGGAAATGAGTACTATTGTTTTCTCGATGGTTTCTCGGGTTACTTTTAAATTCCCATCGACCCTCATGATCAAGAAAATACAACATTCACGTGTCCCTACGAAACGTTCGCCTACCGTCGCATGCCTTTTGGCTTATGCAATGCACCGGGCACGTTCCAAAGGTGTATGATGGCTATCCTTCATGATATGATCGAAAAAATGATGAAAGTCTTCATGGACGACTTTTCGGTCTTTGGGAATTCATTCAAAAATTGCCTCTCTCGTATAGACAAGATGCTTCAAAGGTGTGAAGACACCAATCTTTGTCTAAATTAGGAAAAGAGTCATTTTATGGTAAAGGAAGGCATTGTCCTTGGCCATAAAATTTCTAGAAATGGGATTAAGGTTGATAAAGCCAAAGTCGATGTGATTGCTAAGTTACCTCATCCCACCACCGTTAAGGGTGTTCGTGGTTTTCTCTGTCATGTTAGTTTCTACCGATGGTTCATTAAGGATTTTTCCAAAATTTCCCGATCGATGACTCATCTTCTTGAGAAGAATACTCCGTTCATCTTCTCCAATGAATGTTTTCAAGCTTTTGAAATGTTAAAGAAAAAACTTACTGAAGCTCCAATCTTGATTGCCCCAGACTGGGACCTACCCTTTAAGCTTATGTGCGATGCAAGCGACTTTGCCATAGGTGCAGTCTTGGGGCAACGTCATGACAAACACTTTAGGCTTATACACTATGCTAGTAAAACAAAGAACGAGGCGGAATCGCATTACACCACAATGGAGAAAGAAATGCTAGCCGTGGTGTATGCCTTTAAAAAATTCCAGTCTTACCTCATCTTGAACAAAAGCATAGTGTATATGGATCACTCCGCCCTAAAATATCTCTTTGCTAAAAAAGATTCCAAGGCGAGATTGCTCCGGTGGGTTATCCTTCTTCAAGAGTTCACATTCAAAGTAATTGATACAAAAGGAGCCGAGAATCTCGCGGCCGATCATCTTTCCCGATTAGAAAATCCTTATGAAAATGTGCTCGACCCAAAGGAGGTAAATGAAAAGTTTCCTCTCGAGACACTTAATATGGTGACTTTTTATGGTGACTCAAGTACCCCGTGGTTTACCAATTATGCAAATTACCACGCAGGAAATTTCATTGTTAAAGGGATGTCGTCCCAACAAAAGAACAAGTTTTTCAAGGATGTTAAACACTACTTTTGGGACGACTCCTATTTGTTCAAAATATGTGCGGATCAAATGATTTGGCGGTGTGTTGCAGGCCAAGAAGTTGTTGACATCCTCACAGCTTGCCATAGTAGACCCACCGGGGGACATTACGGTGCCAACTACACCGCCAAAAAGGTTTATGACTCAAGATTTTATTGGCCCACGATTTACAAATATGCCTATGACTTGGTCACCCGATGTGACACTTGTCAGCGTCAAGGAAAAATTTCGCAACGTGATGAAAAGCCTCAAAATTCCATCCAAGTTTGTGAAATCTTTGACGTGTGGGGCATATATTTCATAGGGTTGTTCTCATCTTTACGAGGGAACAAATACATACTCGTGGCGGTCGACTACTTGTCAAAATGGGTTGAAGCGAAAGCGCTCCCCACCAACGACGCCTGAGTTATTTGTAAATTTCTTAAATCTCTCTTCGCCCGATTCGGTGCCCCTCGTGCTATCATAAGTGATCGCGGAAACCATTTTTGCAATGACCAGTTTCCAAAGGTCATGCTTAAATACGGAGTTACTCACCGTCTCTCCACCGCGTATCACCCACAAACAAGTGGGCAAGTTGAGGTATCCAATCGTGGCTTGAAACGAATTCTTGAAAGGACCATGGGCGAGAACCGTGCCTCTTGGTTGGATAAACTAGATGATGCACTCTGGGCCTTCCGTACAGCTTACAAAACATCCATCGGGTGTACCCCATACAAGCTCGTGTACGGAAAGGCATGTCATCTATCGATCGAGCTGGAGCACAAAGCCTACTAGGCCTTGAAGCATGCAAAAAAAATTTTTTGGGTAAAGGGGATTAATGACCCTGGTAAATTATATTACACCAAAAAATTCAATTAAGTATAATGGAATGTGACTGAATGTCACATTAACCTCAAGCAACACGCTTGAACAGCCACTACTCATAAAGAGGATCCATGACCTTGAAACCGCGGGTAATCACCGTAAAGTTCAACTCAATGAACTAAATGAACTTCGTGATCATGCCTATGAGAACTCTTTGATCTATAAAGAGAAAACAAAGAGGATCCATGACTCAAAGATCAAAAGCCGCGTTTTCAAAGTCAGTGATCAAGTCCTCCTCTTTAACTCTCGATTGAAGATGTTATTGGGCAAGTTAAAATCCCATTGGTCCGGACCATTCACCATTACCCAAGTCTTTCCATATGGTACCGTTGAGTTATCTCAAAACTCTGGGCCAAATTTCAAGGTGAACGGTCATCGAATTAAGCACTACTTTGGAGGGGACGTACCTCAAATGGTTGTCTCGGATCTCTAAACCTTCCCCAAGGACAAATGAATTCAGGGATTGGGTCAAGCTTAGTGACCCTAAACAAGTGCTTCGTGGGAGGCACCCCATGCTTATCTGTAGTTATCTTATGTAGAAATGAATAAGTGTTTTTTTTTGTTGTAAGAGGTGTGCCTCTTTCCTTTCTCGTTTGCTTGTGTTTTTTATGATTGTACAGGATTGTCCCGGATTTTTGAAGCCTCTCGTGCTCGCGGTTTTGTCCTTCGATCACAAGAGCTTCAAATCCTCAGCTTCATTTGGGAAATCCAATATGCTAATCTTATCGACTAACGTTTATCTTTAAGCACACTTAATAAATGGCTTAGGAGTTACATAGAGACCATTCTTAAAAGATTGAGGACAATGTTTAATCCTAGTATGGTGGGGATCTATCGATTTGATTGTGCCTGCAGCCGTTGTTTTCGCGTAATCCTGTTTTTACCACCAAAATTTCAAAAAAAAATTAAAATTTTCAAAAATAAAATAAGTGTTTTGTCACAATTCTGTCTTTCCTGCTGGGTAGAATAAGAATAAATTTTGACCCGATCGAGCGTGTTGGGCTCTAGCTTGTTCCTTAACTTTTAGGCTAAGCGTTCGTAAAAATTCGCGAAGAACAAAAAATGATAGAGTTGATTATGAGTTGGATGCTAAACAAGGATTATTTGGAAATCTTAAGAGCTCATGTATGTAATTTGTGGCTTTTTCTCCCATAAGCTCTTAACCGGATTAATAATACGTGCTATTTTTGGAGATTAAACTTAAATCAACAATTTTTATGTAGTATATAGCAAAAAATTTAGTCTTAGTTCAAATTTATACTTGAATTTTTCAAAAAGAAGTCTTCTCTATATATTTAAAAAAAAGATATATATAATTAATTATGAAAAATTATGAAAAAGGAAAAAATATAATAAATATAAGCTGTGGGCTGATAAAAGTTTACTACCTCTTGCCGGCTCACAACCGATGTGGTAGTCTTCTAAAGAAAGCCCATAGTAAGAATAAAAATCCGAGACTGATAAAAGTTTGCTGCATCTTGCCGGCTCACAACCGATGTTGCAGCCTTCTAAAAGGTCGAGGGTTACAATTGCAATCAATGTTATGTTTAATATTAAGTGTGAATTAATAAATAGATCTCTTTTTGTTAAATTTAAATATGCTTTTGAACTTTGACTAATTCATTTTAAGTTTTTAAAACAAGCTGTATACGGGAAACCTAAGAGTTTTTGAAACCTAAGGTCCGTGAGTCCCGATACTAGTCTCTGTGGGGTGTCAAAAGCCTGGTCACTTAGCCGCAAGGTTGGGATGTGCCGAGACGAAAGTCGCTACATGGGATGATCTCGCCTTCAAACTCATTATTCTCGGGTGGAACGTGAAGCATAGAATTTTGTAAAACGTTGATCCAAGGTTGAAATTCAAAATAGCACATACACCTAAGATATAATAATTGTCGGGAGTGAAAAGTTCACAAGTTGCAAATATGAGTAGTGTTAGCATCTTAACTAATTTTTAACTATGATTTCGTTTTAAACTTGGTTTGGAGCGAGTGAAAAGTCAGGAACGATAAATTTATCCTTTTGGGGGCATTCTCGGATCGAAATGCATCTTGTTCTATGATCTCTAACAGTTATGAAAATAACGAAAGTCGAATAAGTTAGTTATTAAAAAATATAAAAATAATAAAAAAAATGAATGAGAAAAAGATAAAAATACAAAAATATTAGGAATAAGTATATACATTTAAAAATGGTAAAAACGGGGCTTCTCTAAACTTTTGATTCTTTAATTCCCCTCGATGAACACTTAGCTACTTTTCGAGGTAATTAGTCAAGGGGGTTTGAGATTCTTAGTTTTCTAAGTGCTTACTTATAGCATTACGTGAGGACACATGATATCTTAGTATGGGAGATTTTGGTATGCGTTTAATTACACATACCTTTGACCGCTAAAATCAGACTTAAATGACTAAAAACGTACCAAAAATACATTCTATTTGTATGTTTTGCACTTGTATTGTGCAGGTAATGGATATCTAAGAAAAGGACAAAAATAGAAGCCAAATCGACAAAACCGAGCACCAGAACGGAAAGAGCGTGAAATAGAAGTCAAAATTAAAGCTAAGTCAAAAAGTCAAAGTCAATTCATGGAATAACATCTTATACCTTGAGGGACTGTTCTTGCCAAGTCCACCCGTATCCACTTAGTGGGCCCGAGATAGCCCACTTATACACTTATAACCCTAAAACCTTATAAAAATTAAAAGGCCCAAGTCCTTTTATACCACACTGGCCCAACAAACAAGCCCAACACCCACTTATAACTCCCCAACACCACCACTTTTTCCCTATTTTTACGTTAACCACAACACCCCTTAACCTTTACCCCGTTAGTCCTTTAAGGACTAACGGTGCAAACCCCAACCCAACTCCAAGGGCCAAAGTTGTACACATTAAGGACTGTCTCTGCAATTCAGTTATACACTTTAAGGGACTATTCTTGGCATTTCCTAAACTTTAAAAGGGAAGCGGGAACACTGTACATCTTCTACAATTCCCTGTCTCTAGTACCATACAAAACATCCCTCCCCTTTTTTCTCCCCTATGTCGACCAACACCTCTAAACCTTATCTCCCCCCCCTCCCAATTGCCACCTTGGCAATCCCGTGCAACACCATTCGTCCAAGGGATGGTTAAGATCAAAGGCTTAGGATCTACTCAAATTGGATGGCTTGGATTGATTTGATCATCACCTCACACAACAAACACAGCCTCAATACCTCTCAGCAAAGAAGCACAAGGGAGAGAAGACCTAGAACCTTCATTAGCTTAATATAAATAGGTCACCTGTAAGCCATTTGGCGAGTAGTTTTTATATGTAGTTTTAACCTAGTTTTAAGTTATTTTCATTTATTTTTAAGTATTGTAATATGTTTTTAATGTTTAATGAAATTTAAGTTTTGGTTCTAAATCCTGTCTTCAATATTTAAGCTCATTTTATGATTTAAAAAGCTCACCATAAGCTCTCATAAGCTTTCTATTAAAGCTTTTATAACCTGTTTTCATTAAAAGTAACTTAGATATATATAAACAGTTAAGAAAATTTACAAAAAGTTCACCCCTTAAAATACCACAGGTTAAGATTGGATGATAAGCTAGCAAAGGAAGAGCTTATAGACCTCACTAGCTTGTTTTAACAAGCTAGAGATTGTAGATTTGCTTATTGATAAGCTTGTTGCC
>BQNB010123516.1:0-20084 GCA_026074375.1 Tanacetum coccineum
GATAGCCGAGTCATGCACGTTCACTGATGCTTCAATTTGGTACCCTATTCTCGGCCTTTCCACAAATACGCTCTTCAAATAGGTGGCATATTTTTCACTATCCATCAATCTACTCAGTACCTCCTTCTCTTCATAACTATCATCAATCAATTGATTTAGAAAGGAATTGTCGACTCACTTGGCTTGGAAAAATGCATTATGTTTTGGTGGCTCGATATGACGTATCGCACAGGCTTGATACGTCATATTAAGGGCGTTTTAGTTTCAACAGTAGTCGAGATCGACTTGACATGATCTCTTGAGTTTGTTTCGGTCGAGCTAAGAAGACATCTAGATCCCCTTTCTTGAAGTACCTTGATCATTTGCCCGATTTGATTTTCCAAAGATTTGATCGAAGCTCCTTGATTTCTAATAGCAACATCCGTTGCAGCTTGAATTTCCTTGATCAAGTTAGAGTTTTCATCATGCCTCTTTGCAGAGTCAGCCATAATCTTGCTCAGCAATTCTTCCATCGTTTGTCTTCGCTCTTGATACGAAGGATTTCCATTGTCTCTTTGGTAGAATCCCAGAGCAGTTGCTCTATATCTTCCTCCTTGGGGAAATGGTACTCTAAATTGAGTGTAGTATGCTTCTTTAAATATATTTCCTTATTCTTTAAGTGGACAATCCTTAGTGTAGTGAGGTCCATTACATGATTCACATCCTACGTGAGCAACATACTCTCTTTCATTCACTTTCTTAATCTCCTTTCCAAGGTTGTTTAGTTGTGTTTGAATAACAGCTAATTCATTAAAAGTTACAGTACTTCTAGTCCTAGTAGACGTTCTATTGTGCCATTTTTGTGGATGATCAGCCATGTCTTGTATGGCTTTCTTAGCATCAGCAGCCTTCATAGTTGGTATGGCACCCTTGGAAGTTGTTTGGAGCTCCCGTGGATTCTTTTTCTGTTTGGAGGTTATTCGTATCCTGTGTATATTCAAGGCTCTTCCGCATAGCATGTCTTTAATGAGGTGCTCCAAGGGTGCTGCTTGCGTTTGGTGCTTTGTTATCCGACATATTTGAGCAGTTTGGGCTGGGGAGTATGGTGTTGCTCATTTAATTTCTTCGCGAAGGATTTCCCAAGGGATTTGCGTACAAGAGGGTTCGTGCCTTTGCATGCCTTGTCGTGGTTCTTGGTTAGATGTTTGGGTCGTGGGTTTTGGCGTTGATGGTGGGCTTGCGCGGTGTTTCTGCTATGTATTTGGATATAGGGCGATTAGCGATTGTTAGTGAGAATGTTTGAGCTGGGGGGCAGGATGGAGATGTAGAATCGTTTAGGGGGTGATCGGTGGGAGGGGTGTTTTGGGCCAAGGAAAGAAGAACGTCGGTGGATAGGAACGACAGGTACGGAGGCAAGAATACGGAAAAAGGACCACGTGAGGAGGCAAACGGAAGGAGGGTCAAAAGAAAGCAAGAGTCTAGAAGAGGCGCAAAGATTGTGGACATAAGACGAGGAAGGGATTCATCGATAACGGAGGGCACGGGTCGAAAACGAAAGAGGAACAAGGTACTGGAAACGGACAGGACAAAGGAGGGACGGAACAGGAAGGGAAAGGAAAAAAAGCCAAACGGGACAAAAGCGTAAATAAAAGAATAAGAAAAGAGCAAAAATATAAAACAAGAAAGAAAGGGAAGAAAGGGCAAGAGCCAGGGCAAAAAACAGGACCAGAAGAACAAAAGGGAAAGAGAAAAAGAACAACAGAAGGAAAGCAATAAGAAAAAGGAAATAAGAGGGAAACAAAAAGAGACAGGGGCACAACGAAGTAAGAAAAGAAGAATAAAAAAGATCAAGCAAGGCCATGCTAAAGACGAAGAACAAGAAGACGATGAAGGACAGGAAAGAACATAAGCAAGAAAGGGACAAATCTAGCTTGAAAAACAAGAATAACGACATGAAGGAAAAGGATCTAAACGAAGACACTAAACAGGGAAATTAGAAAAAGAAAAGCGAAGAACTAAGAAGATCTAGAAGAAGGGCGAAAGAAGGAAAGAATAAGAAGGAGACGGAAATACTTAGCAAAAAGATTTAAGAAGAATTAACAAGAAGCAAGCAGAGAAGGAGAAAACAAGAGGACAAAAAAAGAGGTAAGTAAGGTAGAAAAGAAATAACCTCAAGAAGTAAGAAGTCAAGCCACAAAAACAAAGGAAAAAGTGAAGAAGAAGCAGGAGACGGGAAGAAAAGATAAGAAAAATAAAAGAGAAAGGATTAAGGCGATGAAAAGAAAGGAAAAAGCAGGCCGAAAAAGTGCAATAAACAGGAAGAGAAAGGGAAAGGCAAAAAAGATAAAGCACAATAAAAAAAGAAAAATAGGAGATACACAGACAAGGAAGAGGAACAGCTAAAGGACGAAAAGAGGAAAGATATGATAAAAATGGGGGACGGAAAAAAACTCCAAAGGAAAGTGTAAGGTAGACAATAAACGGAAACAAAAAAAAAAGATCGTAGGATCATAAATGAAAGAATAAAGACACCGAAAAAAACAAACGAGAACAGCAAAGACTAAGCCATTGACAGAACTCTAAAAGTAAAGAAAAAAACTCGAAGCAGAAAGAAGAAGCGAAGAAATGAAAGGGCAAAAAAAAGGATCGAAAAAGCTAAAAGCTCATATAATAGCAAAAAGATAGGGAACGAATAAAGAAAAGAAAAGGGAGACACAAAAGAAGCGGACAGAAAAATCAGGGAAGACATAAGGGCATCAAAGTTTGAAAAGGGAATTAAAAAGTCAAGGAGAAGAAACGCAAAGAAGAACGAGGAAGGTAACAGAAGAAGAAGAAGAAAGGAGAAAAAACAGGAACGGATAAAAAAAAACGAAACAAGAACGTAAGCAAAAAAGGAAAAAAATAATAGAACAAAAGGATAGAAAAGAATAAAAACAGCAAGGTAAGGAAAATTGAAAAGAAAAAAACAAACAGATGAGATTAAAGTTAGAGAAGGCAGGACATAAAGGGAAAAAGAATACGAAGAACAAGTAAGAGAGAAAAAGGACTGGAAAAGAAATGAAGGTAAGAAGAGAAGCAAAGATAAATAAGGTTAAAGAGGAAAAAAAAGCAAAACGGGTAAAAAGGAAACAGCGGGCTGAAACAAAAAAAAAGGGAAAAGACAAAAGACGAGTGCGGAACATAAGGAACGAAGATAAGGCCAAGGAAAGGGAAAAGGAATAAGAAGGAAAAAAATAGAAGAAAGCGCTTAGAAAAAGATCAAAGAGAGAAAGAAAAAAGGAGAAGAACAAAAAATAGATAAACAAAAAAAACTAGAAAGGACAAGGATGGGCAAAGAATAAAAAAGAACGGCAAAAAGGAAAGAAGAAAAACGGGAAAAAAAATAGGAGAAAAGCAAGGAAGAAAAAGAAGGGAAGAATAGACTGACAAGAACGAAAGAAAAAAAAGACCAGAAGGGGATAATAACAAGAAAATAATGAAGGACAGGAAACATAAAAGAAGGTTGAAAGGCAAGGATCATATAGAATTGAAGATAGAAAATTAAAAAAAAACGAAAGCAAAAAAAGGGTAGCAGCAAAAGAAACAGCGAAAATACACAAAAAAAAAGTGAACAAACGGTAACGGAAGCAAAATAAAGAAGGATAGAAAGAATAAAAAGCAAGAAAAAAAGAAAAAAGCAATAAGATCGACAAAGAAGAACAGAAAAAAAGTAAAAAAAGACGTGCAAAAGCAAAAGAAAAGGAAAGAGAAGGCACGAAGTGAAAGATTAACAAGTGAAGCGATAGAATACAGAAATAAAATCGCAACAAAAGACAAAGGAAAAGACAGGAAAAAAGAAAATAGCACAGGAAGGTGTGTGTGTGAAGAAAACAAAAAAATAAAGGTCGACACGAAGGAGAAATAATACAAAAAGAAAAGTAAGGAGATAACGAGAACAGAGAGTCAGAAGAAAGAAAAGACAAACAAAGAAAAAAGAAAGATATAAACGAAGAAGAGGTGAAAAAAGGCATAAGAAAGGGCAAGGATCGCAAGAAGAAAAGCGAAGGCGACATAAAAAATATAAAATAAAAAAAAAAAAAAGGAAAGAGAAAAAGGTAGACGACGAAAACATAGGAACGAGAAATAAGAAGGAAGTAAAAAGTGAAAAATAGGATAGGAAAAATCAGGCTTAGAAAGGGATGAAAAAGGAATGAAATAAGGAGGAAGGAAAAAAGAAGAAAAGCTGGTAAGGGAATGAAGTAAGCGGAAAATACCCGATAAAGGAAGAAGGAAAAAAAAAGAAAGAGAGAAGTGAAGTAAGAAAATAACAAGCTAAGGCAAAAGACCGTAGCAATCACAGTTAAGCAAGTAAAGGATAAATAAGGAGAAGAAGGAAGGTGAGAAGGGAAAAAAGAATGGAGGACACCAAACGAAAGGACAACACAATGAAACTAAAAAAAAAAAAAGGAAATACTAAGTAAAGCGAAGACTATAAAAGCAAAGAAAGAAGAAGAAGGGAACCACCACAACGGAAAGAAAGAAGAATAACAGAGAAGAAAGAGGAGGAAGGGAAAACAAGAAACTAAAGACAGTTAAGGTACAAAAAGATAAAGGTTAATAGAAGGAAACGTATAGAAAATAGTAAGGGAAAAGGAAATAAGGAAAGAGGACAAAAACAAAGAATAAAAGGCACATAAAAACTAGTGAGAGGGCAGAGCAAGCAAGAAACATGAAAAACATAAGGGCAAAAACAACACACAAGGGATTACGATTTGGTGAAAGGGTGATGCAATGGGTGGACGTGCTGGGAGGGTGAAGGGAGGAGCGGGGAGGATGGATGGGTGGAGGAATGTGGGGGGAAACCGTGGGGGGGAGTAATTAGGCGGAGGCACTCGATGTGGCTAGGGTGATGTTTGGTTTGGGTTGGCAGGGGTTAGAGTTGTATGATTGTGGCCCAAAGAAGGAAGTAAAGTGAAAGAAAGACTCGAGATAAGATAAAGAAGGCAACTAGTAAAGGAAGGAAGAAAACAGGAACAAAAGCAAGTAAAGGAAAATACATAAAAGATAGAAGGAAAAATTCGGAAAGGAAAAGAAACTTTCAAAAGGAGACAACGTAAAAAAAGAGCGACGGTAAGGAAAACAGAAAGGTATAAAGAACACAATTAAAACGGCAATGGAAGGGACAAGAAAAATAATTAAAAGGCTAAACTAGGAAATAAAATGGAAAAGGAAGAACAAAAAGAAAGTACAGGTAAAGGAAAAAAGTAAAAAGAAAAGGAACGAAAAGAAAACAAACAGTGAGAGAAAAGTAAAAAGGATAAAAAAGAAGAAGACAGGGAAAAAAAAAAAGAGAAGCTCACCAAGGAGAAAGAAAACAGAGAATCACGGAAAAAGAAACGGCGATAAAAGGAAAGTAAAAACAAAACACAAAACCACAACAAACGGAAACCGAGGAAGGCAATTCCAGACAAAAAGTAAATAAGGTAAGATAACAGAATAAAAGATAGCGCAAGGGTAGAGCAAGAAAAAGGACAAAAACACATGCAATGACAAGGGAGGGAATAAACAACGATGTGAAGCGAAACACAGTAATAACAGAACGGTCAGAAAAGGGAGAAGACGAAAAGGGAAAGGGAGAAGGGAGAAAAAGTAAAGGATATAGGAAAAAGCACTAAAGGAGTGAAGCGAAGGCGCAAGAAAGGGCACAAAGGGAAAAAAAGCGTATAGGGAAATAGGAAAGGAAAAGAAGTATAAAGTGATAATTCATGCGAAGAAAGCGCTGAGGCTGTCAAAAGGTAAAGAAGACAGAAAAAAAAGGTCTGAAAGTGTCAAAATGAGTAAAACAAGAGAAAAACATAAGGTGGTACTAAAAAAAAGTCAAAAAACGGCTATAAAAGAAAGGGCTAACGGGGGACGCAATAAAGCAGGAAAGGGAAAGAACAAAAAAAAAGGAATTAAAGAAAAAAGGAAGGAATGTGGAAGCAACAGACGCAACAGACAAGGAAGAAATATAAGGACGGGGAGGGAATTAAACAGAAAGAGGAGAAAAAAGGGCAGAAGCACAACTAACAAAATTAAGAAAGAAAAGGAGTACACAAACGGAGAGTAAACAAGAACATAAAAAGGAACGTACAAAAGGTAAACAAAAAAGGAGGGAACTAAATGCGGACGGATACAATCACGGAAGAAAGAATCGTAGAAAAAGCAAAGTACAAAAGACTCAGGGAACACAGCAATTAAAGACGAACAAGGAAAAGGAACAAGGAACAGGAAAGAAAGTTAAAAAAAAATCAAGGAAAGGAAGGAAACAAAGATTAAGCAAACATGCAAAGTCAAGGGTGAGAAAAAAGGTATGGGACGGATAGAGAAAAAAAAACCAGAAGAAAGAAGCACAACAAGGCAAAACAAAGTAAGGAAAAAAGAAGAGAAGGAAGAAAAAGATAATAGGCCAATAGAATAACGCGCATACAGCGGAAGACAAAAAAAACCACATCAAAGGACCGGTAAAGAAGGTAAAAGACAGGGAAAAACAAGATCAGAAAACTAAAGTAACAGACGGCAAGGTGTGAAAGAAGAAGTAGAATGAGAAATGATAGGAGGAAAATGGACAAAAGAAAAGAAGAAAGAAAAGGAAAAAATAAGGCGGAAAAAAAACGGCGCGATACGCGAAAACAGAGGCAAAGAAAACGAAGGCAGACAGAAGGAACGATAAGAGAAACAAGCAAATAGAAAATAAAAGAAAGGAAGGGAGAGAAAAAATGGGAACCAGAAAAAGGAGAAAAAGCAAGCAAAGCAAACAAGAGAACACATAGGAAGGGAAAAGAAGCGGTAAAAAGACAAAAAAAGAGGCAGATACAAGGAGAAGGAGGGAAAGAGGTAAGGGGTTATAAAGAAGAAAAGATCAAAGGACAGTCAAGGGAACAGGTTAAACATATAGGAAAGGAAGAAGAAGACAGAAAATAAGAACAGAAATAACAAGCGAACGGGAAAAGACAGAAAAGAAGAAGTATATCAGGATAAAACAAAAGGTAAGGGAAGAAAAAAGAAAGGAGAAAGGGAGATAAGTCAAAGGACAAGACAAGAGTATAAGAGGCACAAAAAAAGGAAAAGGAACAAACAAGAAAAAAGGAAAATAAAGAAAAGATAGAAGGGAAGGCAAGGAAGGAGAAAAAAAATAAAGGAAGGAAAGGAAAGAAAAAGGAGACAAAGGGCAAAAAGAAGCAGTGGACAGAATGAAAGCGAAAGGAAGGAAAGGGAAGAAGGAAATACAAACGAAAAAGTAAAAAGTACACGGGAAAATAAGACAAAATGATAGGGGCATCACTGACAAAGCGGAAGAAAGAAAAAGGAAAGGAAGGAGAAAAAAGAAAAAGGCAAATGGCACAGGACACAAAGAAGAAATTTTCAATAAACTAACAAAGGAAGAAAAAAGGGAAGGAAAAATACACAAGAAGGGAAAGTAGAGAAGATAGAGGTACAACTAGCACAAAGGGAAACGGAACAAAAAGCAGGAACAGGAAGGAAGTAAAAAGAAAATAAAAGGGTAGAACAAAAACAAAAAAGTAAAAGATATAAAGCAGTAGAAGACAAGTAAGGAACAAAAAAGAGGACAGAGGGTGAACCAAAAACAAGAAAAAATAAGAGAAAGAGGAAATAGCGAAAAAAAGTCAAGGGAGAGCAACGGAAAAAAAGAAGGAAGATATGGACGGTAAGGAAAAAAGAAAGAGAACAAACAGAAACGTAAGGCCAAGCTGGGAGTACGAATGAAGATGGAAGGGTGTTGAAGAAAGAACAGGGCAAAGAAAAGAAAAGTTCAAAAAAAAAATATTAAAAAAAAAAGGGGGGCTAGCATAATAGAAAGATAAGACAGAAGTGAACGGAAGAGAAAGAAGGTGCAAAGCAAACGAACCAAAAAGGGAATAACTAAAAAAACGGTAAAATAGGACAGGAAGAAGGGCAGCAGAAAATGAAAACAGGAAAATAAAAGGATCGACATAATATAAAAGAAGAAAGTTATTAAAGAACGTGGAAAAAGGGTACGAATCTAATTGAATATAGTAAGTAAATAATGAAATAAAAAGAGGAAATGACGAAAAAAAAGGGAAAGGTTAAAGATAAAAAAGAAAAAGGTAAAGAAGGTGGAAGTAAACTTAAAGGAAAACAGAAAAAAAGGCGAAGAGAAAGAGAAACAAGGAAAAAAAGGAAGGACGGTAAAGGAAGAAGGTAAGGAACGATAAGAGAAAATAAAGGAAAGTAGGGGAAAGGGAATCGCACAAAGATACCAGGAAGAAAAACTAAAGAGAAGGAAGGCATTAAAAGGACAAATTAGACAAAAGGAAAAGGATAAAAAATCTGAGACGGGAGAACATGAAAAGAGAAGAAGAAAACCAGTCAGAAAACTGATAAATCAGACCGTTAAGGTCAAGGATAAGGAGACCATGATAAAAATAAAAGTAGAAGGGAAGAAGGGTAAAGGACGAGACGATAAGACGTGGCTATCTAAGCCGAGAACCGAAAAGAAAAGGAAGAAGATATAAGGGAAGGAAAGAAGCGAAGGGTCAGGGATAAGGAAGACGCAAAATATAAAGAGCCCGAGAAAGAAAAGGAATAAAGGTACAAAAAACAGTAGAAGGAAGGAACGAAAAATAGTAGAAAGAAAAAGATAAGGAAAGATAAAAGACAAATTTATTACTCTTAAGAGAGTAAAATGATAAGGAAAGGAGGACAAGGAAAAGGCTGATAAATGAATAACGGGAAGCTAGTAAAGAGAAGGAGAGCTACGATAAGAATAAGAAAGAAAAACAGGTAAAGATACGAAGATAAAAATAAGGAACAAGAATCCGCAGCAGAAGACTAACAGATAAAGGAATTCGAGAAACGCGTAATAGAAAAGTAAAAAAATAAGAACCAAGGAAGAGAAGAAGGCAAAGTGATAAGAAAAAGGCAGAAAAAAAGACAAAACAAAGACAGCAAAAATAGTTTAAAATTAAAGAAAAATAGACGTTACATAAAAAAAACAAAAGGCTCCGGAGAAAAGACGTATAAAGAAGAGAAGCAAGATATAGTAAGAGCAGCAGAAAAAAACAGAACTAAGAAAAAAAAAACAAAGAACTTATGGAAGTATAAAGGCAAGACAAGAAACAGTACGCAGTAATAAAGCAAAGAACAAATAAGGGTCAAGAAGGAACGACGTAAGGCTAGACAAAGAAAAAGACAAACAGAAAGAAAAGCAGGGGCAAGGAAAATAAGGGAAGGGTAAAAGGCCAAGCGAAATAAAGGAAAATGAAAGAAATAAAGCAGAAGGCAAAGAGAGGAAAGAAAGGAGAAGGTAAGGAAGAACATAAAGAAAAACAAGGCATAATAAGGTAATAAGAAGGAAAAGAAGGAGGACATAAGGAATAAAAAGGGTAAAGGAAAATTGTAAGAAAGGAAGACAGGAAAAGGGAAATGGGAAAGGGAAAACAGAAAGCAGTATAAGTATAGAAGAAGTACAGGGAAAAACCAAAACGAAGGGCAAGAGCAAAAAAAAAAATAAAAAAACAAAAGGGAAGAGGGAGAATTACAGAAGCAGAATAAGAAAGAAAAGCAAGAAAAATACGATCGGAAAGTAAATAAAAATAAAAAAGGCAAGGGAAAAAGGATAAGGTAAGGTTAAGATGAAGAGATAAAAGGAACGGAAAACCCAAAAACGGAAAAAAAAGTAAAGGATAAAAAACAGAAGGTAAAGGAGAGCAAGGAGGATAGCAGGGCCAAAAACGAGAGGAGCGAAGAAACCAGATAAGAGTTTGGAAACAAGAGAAAAGAAAGGTACATTGACCAGATAACGAAATAAGAGAAGTAATAAACAAAAAAAAAATAAAAATAAAATAAAAAAGGCATAAGATAAGGGATGAAAGGACAAAATAAGGAAAGAAAGTAAACACAAAAGGACAGGAGGTACAGGACAGAGAACAGCCGGGAATAGATCAAAAAAAAGAAGTAAAAAATGTGAAGGAAGTGGAAAAGACAACAAATATATAGGAAAATAACAAGAAGGATAAAAAAGGTATAAAAGGGTAAGCCGTCACCCAACATTACTAGGACTCAGTACGCACAACACTGCCCAAAGAGATAACGGGTGGTGACACACAAGAGACATCGGAAACGAAAGGATAAGGTCTTCTATTTGGGTGACTTATATGATAGCGGTGGCTTGATTTTCGGTGCCAGTGTACTGCAGGGTTAGGCTTTGGGCTTGAGGCCATGTGGGGGTTCCCCGTGGGGGGAGTATTTAGGGGAGGATAGAGGTGGGAGGCGTGCTGATTGTTTGTTTTTGGTAGGATAATATACGTTAAGGGCATAAGCAGAAGAGAAGGACGAAAAGAACTCGAGAGGTAGGAAGGAAAATGTCAAAAATAGAGGAAGGTTAGGAAGGAACAAGACAAAAGAACGAAGAGAAGAAAGGGCACAAAGGAAAAGGAAAAAGAAGAAATAAGAAAGGCAGGGGTAGAAGGTCAAGGCGGAGAAAAAAGAGGCAAAAAAAAGAGATGAAAAAAATAAAAAAGGACAAATGGAAAAAAGAAGGAAAAGTTAGCAGGTAAAAGGGTGGAAAAAATAGGTAGATGCACCAGAAAGGGAAAAAGGATAAGGACTATAGGGTAAGAAAGAAACTTGAAATAAACGGAAGACGTAAGGAAGACGGTAAAGAAGGAAGGGTTAAAGGAAAAGAGCAGGGGAATAGGAAGAAGCCGAAGGCAAACGAATAAGAATGCAAACAACAACAATAGCAAAGCACTAAGTTCAGGAAAAGTTAACAGAGAAGAAAGGTATAAGAAGCAAATACAGTGAAAAAATACATAAAAGATAAAAGTAAGTAAAGGAAGTAAAAGGGAAAAGGAAAGTAAGGAAAAGAACAGAAAGAAGGAAGGGTAAGAACAAAGTAAGGAATAGGAAGTAACGGGCACTAAAAGAGCAGCAAAGAAAACAATGAGAGCAAGGGTAAGAAAAGGTAAAGACGATAAGGAAGAAAAGATTAGCTATATCTAATAAGGAAAAAGGGAATAACTAAGTAAAGAAGCGAACGAAAAGGAAAGAAGAAGAAATGAAGAAGGAAGAAAAAGAAGAAAAGGAAAAAGAAAAGGGATAAAAAAACGGAAAAAGAAAGAAGTAGAGGAAGAAGAAGGAAAAAGGTAAGACAGACAAGAACAGAAAGCAGTAAATAATGGAAGAAGGAAACAAGTGATAAAGGACAAAAAGAGAAGTAAAAAAGAATTAACAACGCTATGAAGCCGAAAAAGACAGGAAAATAACAAACACGACTCTGAAGGGGAATTAAAGAAGGAATGAAGGGGATTACATTAAATAAAGAAAACTATCAGAACGCTCCGAGGAAGTGACGGGAAAAGACAAAAGAATGGAAGAAAATAAGGCGAGAAAAAGAAGGATACAAAGGAAGGGAAAAAGGAAAGAAAGGGAAGAGAAATACAAAATGAATAGATCAGAGGGAAGAAAGGCGTATAGGAAAGAAAAAAAGCAAAACAGACAAAGGAAAGGGACAAATAAGAACAAAAAGCTGAAGTAAGGAAAAAAAATAAAGAGACATGTTAAGTGAAAAGGGAGAAACCAAGGAAAAGGAACGAAAAAAGAAGAGAAAGGAAAGAAGAAAGGGCAAAAGGGCATGAGTGAACAACGATATGGTAAAACAGTGAAAGGGACAAACGAAAGGGAGCAAGACCAATAAAAGGAAGGATACCAATAAGAGAAAAGGGTAAAAAAGAAGAAGTAAAAGGGCTAAAAAAAGCAAAAGAAAAAGGAAAAGAAAGGAGAAGACAAGGTAAGGGAAAGAGAAAACAAGGACCACGGAAGGAAAAAAAGGCACAGGGATAATAATATCGGCAACAGAAAAAAGACGGACAAGGAAGGAGGAAGGCTGAAGCATAAGTAAAGAAAGGAAGGCAAAAGATAAAAAAAAAAAGGTAAAAGGACACAAGAAGGAAAAGTGTAAGAACGAAAGAGAAAGAAAGAAAGAAGCAACGAGGAAAATGGGAAGTAAAAAGAAAGCGGTAAACAGAGTAGTAGTAAGGAAGAAAAGATAAGAACCCAAAAAAGAAGTGTTAAAGAAAGGAAGGATTAAGTGAATAAAAAGGTAAAACAGTGGAACAAAAAAATAAGAAATAGAGAAAATGAGAGAAATTAATAAAAGTAAGAGAGAATAAGCAAAAAAAAGGGGCGGAAGATAAGACAAAAATAAAGAAATCGGAAATTCAGAAAAAGGCGATAAAAAGAAGATAAGGAAAGTGAAGACGAGAACAATAGATAGGGATACAATAGAAGGTAAGGTAACAACAAGGGAAGAAACCCACGAAGGGGGAAAGAAGGCAGGGGCAAGCGGAAGACAAACTGAAAGGGGATCCAGGCAAGGAGAGCTATCAATATAGGACAGAACAGATAAGAATTAAAAAGGTAAGACGGGCAAGGAAAAAACGAAAATCAAGAAGAAGGAAATCAAAAAAAATTAAGGCAAATGAAGAGGTAAAAGGGATTCCAAAAGAGAGAAATAATGTAAGAAAGCCCGACTAATAAAAAAAAGGAGAAACAGCGAAAAAAAGGAAAGAAGACAATACCAAAAGCCGGTACGACAGAAAAAGGCTAAGAAGAACGAAAAAACAAAAGTTGAAAGGGCAGAAAGATAAGATCAAAAAAAGGAAGAAAACGAGAAAGAACCACAACAAGGCCAGACGGGCGAGTTAGGGCGAAGGTAACGGACTACTGGTAACAAAGCGACATCAAAGCGAACAGCAACGCCTACTAAAAGGTAAATAGAGGATCAACGGAATACCAGTAGACATAGAGAAGGGAGAAGACAGGAAACGGAACCACAGGTAAAAAAGGACCCAAATAAAGAAGTAAGGCGGGTTTGAAGGCGGTTTATTGAGGAACGACAATTGAGTAATAAGATGATATGGAGACACTATAAGAAAGGGTAAGGAATTAAAAAGGGAATAGACAGGAGTGGAAGGAAAGGGGACGTATAGGAGCGATAGAAAGGAAAGGGATAAAGCGAGGGAAAGGGAAGAGTAAGGCGCATAAAGGATAAGGTACAAGGACGAAGACAAGGAATAGAGAACGCAGGAGAAAGAAGAGAAGAGATGGAACAAGCGAAAAGAGTAAGGAAACGTATGAAGGAAAATAAGAAGAACAGAGAAGGGTGCAGAGTAAGACGGAGCAAAAAGAAGACAGGTAGGGACGCGTCCGGAAGAAGAAGTAAAGAAGGAGAGGCGAACATGACGAAAGGAGTAAAGAAAGAAAGAAAAGAAAAGGAAGGCGAGAAGACGGGGACAGGAAGGTACAGAGAAGAAGAAAGGGAACAAGAGATAGAGGGAATACAGAAAAAGGAAGGACAAAAAGGGCAAGGTAAAAGAAGAGGAACGGTAAAGGGAATCACTCGACAAGGAAGGAAAGAGAAGTGGAAGGACGAACGGAAGCGGACGGGGAAAGACACGTGATAGCCGAAGGAGATAGCAGGCAAGCAGACAAGCGAGAATGATACACAGAGCGTGAAAACGGAGTGAAAAAGGAGAGAAGTCTCAAGATAAAGAGTGGCAGGGGAAGGGCAAGCACAGAAGGGAAGACTAGTCAAAAGTAAGCAGGAAAAGTAAGGAAGGCAGGGGAGGACACGCAGGCAGGTAGGACGGAGAACGGGCAGAAGGAAAGGAGGGAAGGAGGGCGGTACGGCAAGAAACGTGAAACGAAATAGGATGGCAGGAGGAGAAGGTAAAGAGGAAGCGTGAAAAGGGAAGGCCAAAAAGGAAGGAAAGAAAAAGACACACATAAAGGGAAGAAGAGGCCAGATGAAAAAGGAGACACACAAGGAGGATAGGGAGGGCGGCAAGGAAAGAAGGGGACGAGCAGGAAGGGACCACAGGAAAGGCAAGGAAGGCAAGGACCAGACAGAAAGGTCAAGGACCGAAGAAGTGGGAGGAAAAGAAAGAAGACAGAAGGAACAAGGCAAGAGCCAGCCACAGATGAAGGCAAGAAACGCGCAAGAAAGGACGGAGAGAAAGAAAGATAAGGCAACAGAAGATTGAAAGAAAGAGTAGACGGATCGCAGAAAAAAGGCCTAAGTCAGGCGAAGAAGAACGGGCAAGTAGGAATCCTAGATACACGGAAGCACGGAAATAGAGGAAGGGCACGGACAAGTACAGGGGAACAGGAAGGAAGGAGGGAGAATAGGAAAGTATGACCAACAGGAAAGGACCGGAAGCACAGGCAGGAAACAAGGAGACGACAGAAGAGACGGGAAGAGAAGAAAAGTAGGACGCACAAGACGACGCCAGGCAGCAAAAAAGGGAAGAAGTAAGTGTACAGAAATGCAGGTAAGGAGAGACAGGGACAAAAGCAGGAAACACAGCAAGTGAAAAACAAGAAGACGAAAAGGAAGACAAGGGCGGAAAGTACAGAAGGGACGGAGGACGCAGCAAAACAACGGAGAGGCAAGAAGGAGAGAGGGAAGACGAGGGAACAGGTAAGAAGAAATAAGGAAGGAAACGGAAGGAAGAAGCTGGAGGGCGAGTGAAACAGGAGATCAAGGGGGAAAGGCAAGCCGGAAAAGAAAGCAAGGGGCCGGAGGGGGAATAAAAAGGAGACAAAGCAAGTAGACAGAAGGGACGGGCGAAAGTACCAACCGCGCGGAAGAAGCGAGGAAGTCACAGGGGTCAGCGCAGACAAGCCCACGACGTAGTCGCACGGCCCACCAGAAGAAAGGGAGCGCACCGGAATACCAGGAAGAAACACATTCAGCGGTACGAGAGCTAGATGACGGAAACGGAGGAAAGGACCTAGGAGAAACAAGGCAAAAGGCCGAGAAAAGGTGAGACGTAGTTCGTCTGAAGCAGTAGCCAGGACACAAACGCAGACCAGAACAGCCCGGACGTTGCAGGACGGAGCGGATAGGGACCGAAGCAAGCATGGGCCAACGGAACGCGTACTACTTCTCCTTCCGCATACGTGACGACCTCAAAAACTCCCCTACTTTCCTCACGTCCTCGTCCTTCTCCACCTCCCTACCCTCCCCTTACTTCTATAACCTACCTCCCTTCTCTTCCTCCTCTTTTCACTTACTTCGCCCGCCATTTCCGCGTCGTTCTCTCTCCATTTCATTCCCCAACTTTTCCCCCCGCTTCCGCACCCCCTCTCTCCTTCCGTCATCTCCTCATTTCCCCACTATTCCTTATTTCTTCATTAAACGTCTCACTTCAAACGTACTTCCATTCATCATTGCATCATGATCGCCCCATTTCTACGCGTACCTCTCTAACTTACTTTCCCTCTTCCCGCCTCCTTGTTCTCTTCCTTTTTCCCTCCCACACACTTTCCTCTTTCCTCCCCTATCCTTTTCACTTCTCTTCCTCCCTTCCTCCTTTCAATCAAAGTGAGTCCTTATAATCTATCTTAGGGCCTAGCATTTCTTGTCTAGTCTTCTCGGGTCTTATATGTTTTCTTCCATAGTTGGTTCCCTATTGTTTCTACAATTCTTCTTCCTCTATGATTTACGGGATCCGAATATAAATTGAAATCGGTGTACTCGATTAATTCAAGATCGGTGTCTTGAAAAGCTTCCCTTGTTGAATGATATACTCATTCCGGTTCTTTAAGGGTGTAAGAGGTCTTTTTGTAGAACTCATAGTTTTGCACTCTGAAATAGAGATATAACAATCAGTAGGTTAGGATCGGAAGAGAGAAATATTTTTCAAAATTATTACGAGGGCGGATATGAAAAATACAATTGTTGTATGTATTGGGTTCGATTACCGTATTCAATTGACTAAAATTATGCCGTATGGTCTTGTTGAACAGAATACGTTTTATTTGTGTCAAAAAGTTAATACTCTGTATAACACCCGTATGTGAAGGTCACTTTTTTTTTCTAATATCCATATCTATATTATAAATTTAAAGAATTCGTTTTGTTTATTTTAGCCGATTTTTATTAAAATCGTCAATTTTAAAACCCTCGTGAAACGTACAATTTAAATTTATCCGTTTTATCGATTGAAATCAACGAAAGTTATATTTAGCCATGAGAGCCTATTTTATTTTATTTTTATTATTTTCTATGTTTTATTTAAGTTTAGCCGAGACCGAGTCGAAAATAGTGTTTTTTCTATTTTATTTAGGAGTTATAAGTGGTATGGGCCTGTGGATTTTATTTTAAAACTAAGGAGCGAAAGAAAAGGAATTAGTGAAAATAATAGAAGAGGAGATAGAGCAAGTAAAAAAGAGGGTAGAGAGGAGAGCAAGGCAAGAAGAGGGACGCAACAAAAGCGAGATCAGAATAGCAATTTAAGACCGAGGGAAACAGAAGAGAGTTAGCGGAGGAAGTAGGAGACGAAGGCAGTGTAGAGAGAGTTAAGAAGAGGTTTAGGTCGAGAGATAATAGTATAGACGACTCGTGTCGGAGAAGAGTACACGCGACGCCAAGCTACTATTCTCTCCGCGCGACGACTCCTCTTACCCTCCTTCTCCCTACTTCTACCATTTCACCTCTATTACTCTACACTCCTCCCCCTCTCGACTCTATCCTACCTCTCCTCCTCTTTCTAACTGCCTCTCCATCGCCAATACCTTCATCTCTATCTACCCACACACCTCCTCTCCTACTCCTTCGTCTTACCTACCTCTTCTCTCTCTCTCCTCTCTCTCTCTCCATCCCTCTTCCCTTAAAACGGAGTATTACAGTAGAAGTTGAAGTATAACAGAATTAAGCCCAATCCCCTCCCTCTTTCTCTTCTTTGTCGGGAAGTCCCAACACCAAGCGCCCTTATCAATTTTTTTAAAAGCCCACACTTCCTTGATTAAAATCACAACGTACAACTCATAGTTCAAAACATTCAAAAATAATAAACCATTCAAATTCTTTCCATCTTCCTCTGTGTATCGTCGATAGCCCCAAAACCACCTCCATCAACCATCCAAAAAGCTTCATTGTCAACTTCCTTTTAACCCTAAATCATCCCCACATAAATCCTTGATACCAAAAACATAAAGAAAATCACCATGCATGATTTTTCATAAAACCTTGATTCACCAAAAATCTTACCATTAAAGGTTTTATTTAATTAGAAGCAAGAAGATTACCAAGGGTTTGATTGTAGTTGTATTTACAAGGTTTGGGTATAGTAGAAAGTTTGTTTTTGGATTTGGTTGGGTCTTTGTGGTTTCGGCAGCCAACACAACCCACCTAGGGGTTGTGTTTGATCATTTTCTTCTTCCACTTTGTGTTTTAAGTTATCTCTAAAAACCCTAATTCATTTGAACTAATTTTTATGTTTGTGAGTTGTGTTTGATCGTAGTTCTTTTGAGGCATGCATGTGCTTGGTGTGTTTGAAAATGGTTTAATCTTCTACATAGAGTGTTATGGTTGTAGATGATATTTATAGGGCACGTATTGGCATTGCATGCGACTAATTAGTGATTTGGATGAGTTTTGAATGAATTTGGAAGTAGATTTAGGGACTGTTTTGAGGTCAGTAGAAAAACGTGGGTTTTTATAAATATTTTTGGCCTGGAGCCTATCATTAAATTACATGGTTGGATATATATAAGTCTTATGTTCATGTGGCGAATTGGATGATTTTGTATCGATTCCGGATGAGGGGGATATAACCTTTTTACGGAAGAAGTCAAATCTGGAGCGGACTGTTGGGAAACTTGTTTTGCACTGGTTCTTGTCTAATAACTTAGGTTTTAAAATTGGCTAAACCGTATACATCATAATATTTCATCTCTATTTGGATTCAACTTAATATCTATTATAGAATAAGATTTATGGCCAAAACCGTAAGCGATGGAAATTCAGTCAACTTTCTGTTTGGAGTTATGGTTAGTAAAAACTCATTTCCTGTGGATTGGTAAATGGTTTGATTGATTGGCCTAATGTTCTGGAAACTAGACTTAAGTATATTTCCAGGGGTGAAAACCCCATCCTTGTATCTTTTATAGGTTAAGAGATACGATGGTGTAAAGATGACTAAAATTCCAGGGCACATAGGTTTTTACACGTCTTTTTTGAAGGAAATAAAAGTTGACCACATCAGTAATGAGATAAGAATCCTTATGCAAAACTTAGTAGACATTCAATTAAGTATAAGTGCAGGTTGTGTACCAAATTGGAGATAAAAATACTTTGGTTAAGTCTTGATGCAATGTCGTTTATGTTTCAGATTTTTGACTAGTATTGTATAACTATTTTTACTATAATGATTTCATCTATAATTCTAAGTTGCACTTGATTTTTAGGTCTTGGCTACTTGTTGAGTCTTTCTATCTCCGTTGATTTTCTTATTTGACTCTTCTAATCATTGGTGAGTTCATAGCCACGCCTTTAATACTTATTTGTTTTCTTAAAACCGCGAGGGAAATACATGCTTGTTTTTATGAAATTGAACACAAAATTGTTTTATCGTTTGTGGCAAACCGAATGTATGATAATGTTGATTACCTATGCTTAAAAACACTAATATCGTGAACCGTTAACTACTATGATGTGTAGTGATCTCTATATATTAAAAACAGGCTATGGGGTGTACTCACGTCTCGGGGTTTGTTTCATTTTGGAACACCCACTTTCAACGGATATATTATTCTGAGAAGTAATAGGTATATAGCAATAATACCTAACTTATTGGGGCAAACTTAATTTATTCTCTTCAAAGGGGTCGGATGTCACGAGCTTAATGCATTATTAATTAAAACTTGTTTGATCCACAAGTTTTCAATGATTTAAATATTTGTGTTATAAATTTACTGGTTATATTAACCTATGAATTCACTCATCGTTTCATTGACTTTTTTAGCATGTATATCTAGGAATAAAGCTAAGGACTTGGAGCTTGTATGAGGAGGAAGTTGCGCTTAAAAATGATTTTTGTTAGATCACATGATTTCCATTCCTCGAAAACAATGTTTTTATATTTTGTTGAATACTTGTACTTTGTTAGTCTTTATGTTGGGGCAACGCTTGCACTCTGAACTTTCTTTTGGAATGGGTTATGTTTTATAACGTCTCTTTTCGAGTCGTTCCTTATAATTTATTGACTGTTGTACTTATTATTAACACCTAATTGTTGGTCCCGAATCTTGATTTAAATTGGGGGTGTTAAAGATTGGTATCTAGAGCCATAAGTTATAGAGAACTAGGTCAATTTTAAAAAAACCTAAACTATAACTTTATTTTTCAAATTTTCACGCGCAAAATACTCCTCGTGGTTCCCGCTCAAGTCATCCTAAGTGATTACCATTTTTAGTATTCCTTCATCGTGAATACATTATTGTTTAGTATTTATTAAATAAATACTATAATTCATATCGAGATATACTTCGATAATTAAACTTTTTATCAAAGTTTTCATATTTATCTACATATTTAAATAAATTATTATTAAATTATTTACATTTTTAAATAAACTAATATTAGTTTATCATATTCATTGTAATACATTGCATTCATTCGTATGTTGCATAAATTTTATCTATATTATGACCTTATACGTATTTATTTTCCGTGATGACAGATTATCATGGCAAATTTACCTCCTCCAAATAATAATCCGAATGTTCCCGAAGATGAACATGCTCCTGAGCATGCTCCCATTACTCCTAACCCTACACCTATTCAACCCAATGACTATTTAGCTGATGATGTTGAAGATCCGGAAGAAGAACTAGAAGAGGAAGAAGAACCCATCCCTAAACAAGCTCCTGCTGGGTTTTCACCTCAATGGATTGGTTGGCATGACCCGAATAATAATAATGGATGGATTGAAGAAGACGATGAAGAAGAGGTAGAAGCTGAAGAGGAGAATGAGGAAGAAATAGAGGCAGAAGAGGACAAAGATATGGAAGTCGAGGATAATGATGATGAGAATGATGCTGAGATCATTTACCCATATGAGGAGACTGATCCCCTCAATAGGCCATCACCTAGCCCCGAGACAGCTGAGCAAGAGTTCATGAATGCTCCTGTTAGTCAGAGTGCCTTACAACCTATACCACCTATCCGGCAGTTTACTGGTACTTTTTATGTAGGCGAGGGATCTTCTGCCACTGTCTTTAATCCTGCCTTATGCAAAGTTTATATTCCTGGACCA
>BQNB010123517.1:0-20084 GCA_026074375.1 Tanacetum coccineum
TGATATCCATTTCCTGCACAATACAAATGCAAAACAAACATATATTTGGCAGTTTTTGTCTGTTTTTGGTCATTTAAGCTCGTTTTTAGAATTAAAAGATATGTGTAATTAAGCACTTATCACATGCCCTTAGAACATGCATTGTCGCTGGCATCCATTGACTTTGCCCAAGCGACATGATAAACTCTGGCCTCCTCCTCCATCAGTAGAGCAGTGCGTCTATGATATGGCCTATCTCTAAACAACATGTTAACTCGGCCTCTCAGTAGAGACTGGTCCTCCCATGCATCCTCCAACAGGGAATACATGATGCCATCCTCCTGATCAACAGTGGCAACAAGCTCGGTAACTCTCTGATTAACCCCCTCTAGGGTGGTCGGTGTAATCTCCTAGATGGCTCCTACAAGATCATCTCATGTATCCATTATACCATAGCCTAACTCACTAGACATCAGGCATCCTGAAGCGGCATCTACTATATCAACAAATCCATAAAGGTCTGTCCTAGCTACGACAGGTCCATCCTGCCTAGCAGCACCCGCTGCCAAACTTTCCCCGACCTCGTACCTAGGGGTAGGAGCAGTACGACACTGCCTCTTATGAAGCGGTAAACAAATCTCACGAATCTCAATCTCATGAACAGGAGATGGTGGTGTATCTCTCTTTATAATCCCAGCATCTCTGAATCATAGAGGTGCCTCGATATACGTAGGGTTATTAGGTGGTGGTGATGGTATAGGTAATGGTGGAGAGGGTATCTGAGGGAGTGGTGATGAGTATGGAGAGAGGGGTGATAATGGTAGAGTAGGTAAGGCTAGAAACCTCTCAGCATCTTCCTCAGAGAGGAATGGTGCCGGCGACTGGGGTCGGATGGACATCCTAGCCGTGATGCGGTAAGTAGGGTGTGGTAGAGATGGTGGTGTGGCCACAGACTCATTGGTCTCGAATGGCTGAGTCTCCTCATCGGATGGGTCCTGATCAACTGGAAAAGCAACACCTGCAGGGTCGACATGAGCTAGGTGATCCTCCTCCTCCTCATCCTCGTCCTCCTCATCTTCCTCAACATCATCATCATCATCAGATGACTCCTCATCATCCCCGTCGTCTCCTCTGTTAGCAGGATAGTTGGCTGGATCCTCCTCAGGATCCTTCTCATCCTCCTCCTCTGGATCAGACTCAAGAATGTATCCCGGTGACTCAATAGTAGGTGAGGCAGCAGCAGGCAATGGCTGCTCCTCAGTTGGTAGGACATCATCCTCGGGTGGCATGTACTCTGGGTATATCGGCTCCGGTACATAAGGTAAGTAAACAGGTGAAGGTGGTGCCTGCTCTGGCTCCTCAGGGCCAGGCACCTAATCCGGAGATGGTGGAGCCTGAAAAATAGCTACCACATACGCATGTGGGTCCTCTGGCATCATGGGTGGTCCCTCAACCCCTGGTGACCCCATGTCTGATGAGTCCTCATACGGACTGGATACCGCAGTGTACGTAACTGTAGAATCCTCAGAATCCGACATGATCAAATCTAAAAATCAAAAGTAGCTTATATAAGTATATTAATATAAGACTTTTACCCTTATATACATAATATATTATAAACACGTATATCAATTATGAATGCAGCTAGTCTAACCGACTAATGCAACAACTAGTATATGAATGCCCCATAAACACCTTTGTGTGAATGCAATGTTTTGACAACGGTTATAGTCCAGCAAAAACATTTGACCTGGTTCTTTTTAACCTTGGCTCTTGATACCAATCTGTAACACCTCCAAAATGGGTCGCAGCGGAATAAGGGTCTAGGGCATGTTACTTCATAGATCAATAACACAAGATATATATATAACGACCAAAAAGTCATTTAAAACTGATACATTAGATTTAACAAATATTTGTTACAAAAATCCCGAAGCTT
Source organism: Tanacetum coccineum (assembly GCA_026074375.1). Lineage (NCBI taxonomy): Eukaryota > Viridiplantae > Streptophyta > Magnoliopsida > Asterales > Asteraceae > Tanacetum > Tanacetum coccineum. Next base: position 1,919 of record BQNB010123517.1, read on the forward strand.
AACTTATCCACTTGTTCAAAATACAAAGATTTCTAGCCCATAACAGATATACAAAATGTAATGTGACAAAATCTTTAATGCATGATATCCAAATCAAAACCACCAATGTATCCCTTGCCCCTCGTGCTTATTGACCTCCTAAAAACATTGCTTTAAAACGTCAACATAGAGTTGGTGAATTCACAGGTTTATTAAATCGTATAATGCAGGACCACAAGTTTCCCCATGACAATGCAACAAATGCAAATGTCATAAAATGTAATTACGTAGCGCTAAGCTCAGGACACTGAAGCTTCACTTAATTAAATAGCAATATAAAATTGCCCACATTGCCCGTATTGATGTTTTAACCCGCAACATCCTTTAATCGACATGGTATACGTTCATTTGGCCAGTGATAGATAATCACCCAAACGGGGATGTCAATCCCAATAGATTTATTCATAACATTCGCGCTCACAATTCAGTAATTGACAGTTCATAATCATGGGCTCAATTGGGTTATCGCTACTTAGGCAACACGTAATCATAACATAAAATATCCATTTGTGTCCACTTATAAAAACAATGTATGTTTCTCACCACAAAACTTATAAAACAAATCATGTAAAACGAGGGGCTATGAACTCACCTCGAGTGAGTAAATTGATAATAAAATATCCCTAATGAAAACGCGTCACGCTAACGCCCGAATGCAACCTAGTTAATATAGGTCGTATGAGTACTCAAGTACTTAGACTAACAACTACCATATATAATCCTTTTTAGCTACATCATACTATCGTTCGGGCTATCATAATTAAGAGGTCATGTAGTGACGTATGAGGAGCTAGGACACTTTAAATCGTAAATCCAACAACTCGTCGATACGCCACCCCGAAGAGGCCTCATTATGAAACTCCCTAGTAATATAGCACTTTGATTAACTAAAACCACATATAATTCTATATAGCTACATCACCATCTAATCGTTTTAGTGAAATCATATTTATAAAGTAAAAACGTTTATAAATACGCCTTTAGCGAAAATGACCTAACTTTATCGTTTTAAGTCCGTTTCTCGCGTTTCTTACGTCCACGCTTTCGTATTAAGACGAGTGATCATAATATTACGTTTTTAAGTTTTCAACATTCTGTGGTGAATAGTGTTTTTACTGTTCATCACAGCTATAAACTTATTTTTACGTTTTAATTAGCGTAAAACCCGTAAATGTCGTATCTTATTCGTTATAGCTCCGTTTTTAGCGATTCTTGCGAGCACGTTCTCGTAATTAAAAGTTTTATCAATTTATTGATGTTTTAAAAGTATAAGTTTCTGTGGTGAATAGTAACTTTTATAAAAATAGTTTTATAAAAGTATTTATCGTCGTAAACTCGTAACTAGCGTATCTTCTTCGTTATAAATCGGTTTTTCGAGTTTCTTATCATTTTGGAATCCTCATGGGATGTACTATCTTTATAAAACATAATATAGATACTTTTATTTTCGTCCCAAAACAGAAAGTTTTGAAGTTTGTGTTAAAAACTTGTTTTAAGCTTGATTTTATACTTTTAAGCTTCAACACCTTGTTACAAATACTTTACAACACTTTATAGCTTATGTCTTACATATAATAAGTCCATTAGTCCATACTTTGTCCATGTATCCAAGATGACAAGTTCTCTAATCTTACTTTTAATCAAAACTTATTAAAGAAACCCTAATTTAACAAGTTTACACATGAACTTTTTATACATAAACCAAGAGTGTACAAGAGTTATACTTCCATTATAACATCATATTTACATCCATATAACATGTGAAAAAGTTCACAAAACAATGATCACAAGTAAAAATCCATTTCACATGTTTAAAAGTATCCTAAATGGTGATATTGCTAAATAGAACATATAAACACATAAAATCATAATTATGAAATGATTAGGGTTTTAGATAACCTTGTATGAATGAGTAGTGAAAAGGAGAACAATCACACCCTTGTGATTTAAACCCTTGGCTTGAAAATATAAGGTGAAAACCCTAATTTTCCCAAGTAAACCCTAGTTTCCTTTTCTTGCTTCAACCCTTGCAAAGGCTTAACCAAGCCTTCAAACCTTCTTAGTATGCCTTAGATATGATGTGTGTATGCTTGTATAAGTGGTAGAAAAATTTGTATGGATTGTGTATGTATATGATTTTGAGCCGTGGGCTTCAAGAGGAGAGAAAGAGATAGATTGATTTTGTTTACACCTTGGAAAAGAGATGTGTATGTGTTTGCTTCCTAGTTTAGGCATTATATACCCCCAAGGACTTATTCAAGGAACCAAAGGAGGATTTCTAGGGAAATTAGTCAAGTGTATGTAAAGGTGTAAGACTTGGTTCCCTAGGATAAGTCTTATCCTTGATATTTAGGGCAAGAGTCATCAAAATAGATATTTCTTTGGTTCTATCCTTGCATATCCGGCCACATACACATATGTATGATGATATTTTGATTATTTTGAGTATTGGGTATAATCGTGGGTATTTGTTGAAGCGTAGATAGGTTTTGGTGCTTCTGGGAATGCCTAAACGTATTTTATCGCGAAACGTAACCAATTTACGTAACCAATAAAAATAAAAATGAACAAAGTTAATAATTATCATCAAAATAATTACTTAACACTTGCTTGATGTAAACATTTAATTGTTTGATGCCCGTTTACATTGAACGATAATTTTTAGCTTACGCGATTTAACTTAACGATTACAATTAAAAGCAAACGCGTACAATACTAAAAATACATAGTGAATTTATTGACGACGTCAATGACCCTAAAACACGGGGTGCTATATCTATGGCAAGGCATGCCATCTCCTTGTCAAACTCGAGCATAAGGCCTACTGGGCCATTAAGGCCTATAGCATGGATTTAGCAAAGGCTGGAGCCAACATGTTTTTGTAGATCAACGAGTTAGACGAATTAAGTCTTGATGCCTATGAATCCTCCATCTCTTATAAGAAGAGAACAAAGAGGTGGCACGATAAACGAATAAAAACGCCAACAAAATATGAAAAGGGTGTAAGGTGCTTCTCTTTAATTCGCATCAGAGATTATTCCTAGGAAAGCAAAGACATGAAGAATGGTGCAGTCAAACTTTATGAGGAGGATGGAAATGAATTCATCGTGAATAAACAACGTGTGAAACCATATAAAAAAGTAACACTAATTTTTGTTAAAGATGACGATATCACACTTGCAGATGAAGGAGAAGTCACGTAAGGATGTGTGACTCCGAGTCTAGCTAAAAGACTCGTTAAATAAAGGAAAGCGCTTTTTGGGAGGCAGCCCAATATTTAATTTCCTGCATTTAGGAGTGTCTTGTGTTTTAACTCTTTATTGTTTATTCTTATATGTTTGAATCATTTGTGATCATGCTTTACTTTTTTTTAACTTCGTCTTAGTTGCAATCAAAGGTATTCTACATCAAATAAGTGTAGGGGAAAATATCATGTTTATAAGAACCATTTCAAACATGTAAAATAAACTATTTAGATTAATTCGCGTCAGTTTCGAGTCATATGATTGTAATGATTAATCTCAGGTTTTATGCAGTATTTTACATAAGGAATAACTAATAGAATTACATGCAGGAAATTTTTCAAGAAAACCGAATGTTAAATTTTCACTGTGGCTGGAGACGGCGTCATGAATTTTTCCTGATGGCGTCGTGCCTCTAGTTTTGTGAAAATTTGAAAATTTTCTATTATTTTTGAAAAATGATTTATACAATATCCAATATTTGTAATTTTCCTATAAACCTACAGAAACCTTAATTATATAATCACATTCATCCTATCGTTACTGCTTTAATAGAGTCAACCTTAAAGTTTCGCTATATATATATCATTAGCCTACCGATTTTACGCCAGGTGTAGTTGTCTTTGTCTTTGATTTACAGGTTATATTTGATGAGAAGAAACCCGGAAGTTCTTAGGAAGTTTCAGGAGGACGATTCTTGGAGGACGATTTAACTAGTTATCGCATGTTTCTTCTCCATTATTCAGCAAACCAGGGGAGTACTAGTTTCTTTTACTTGTTTTCTTTTCCATTTATTTGTTTTACGGGTACTTTTAAGAACATTGGGGACAATGTTCAAATTAATTGTGGGAGGGGGGGGGAATAAGCCTTAGAAACTATTCCTTCAATTGTCATTTGCTTTGTCCTAAAAATGATGAGTAATATATCAAAACATAGCATAGACAATAATTTTAACCAAAATTTAAATTTTTTTATGTCACATACCGACAAAACTGAGTATTATTAGCGTCTCATGGATAGGAATTTATATGACTAGCACAAAAACCCTCATAATTTCACCCAAAAAATGTGAGGTTCGCCTTTAGATCTATAGGAATTAGGGCATCCATTTTTAAGGAGTGAGCATTCATGTATATCTATTCCATCGTTATGGATGTGTATATGTGATTTTGTCACCTTTTCTTGAGCATTGGTATCGGTTTAAAATTATATGAGTGTACCGATAGTGTATTAAATTCTAGAACTTGTTTTTGTGATGCATCTTGAGATCGCATAGTGAGAACTAGGATTTGCTGAATAATAAGAGGCCCTAGGATAACCCATGTTTTAAACCTGTATTTTCTATGATGGTCACATCGATCATATAACTATCCCACACCCTTTCCATGCACTTATTTTTAGTGCATGATACCCCTAGTACACCCCTCTGAGCCTATCTATTTCACGGTTCTCGTAATTTTCTAGTAGATTCTGAATTATTAATGAAGAGCATTGTCACTCTTGAACCAATTGTTACACCCAGATCGCTTTAGCCTACCTTGTATGTTCTTGCTTTTAGTACATTATTGTAAACCTAGTTAATTATTATAGGAGTACATAGTTGCTAAGATGAGTCATTTATCCTTGTAAATACAGTTTTGGGATGATTAGGAATCATGGTAGTTTTTATCTTATGAATAATTAGGGAAGAAGTCATATGTTACCCCTATTAGAGATTAATACGCTCCATGTTTGTTGATCTTTTCAATTCGGGTCATTAGATTTTTTTTTAACGATGGCACTGAGTATAAAAAACTCAAGTGTAGGGGTGCAGTTATAAGCCCCAAGTAAAGTTCATTTAAAAAAAAGAGAAAAGAATTGAAAAGAAAAAGAAAAGAGATTGACGTCGAGTTTGTGTAGATGTATACGTATACTTTGTCCGAGTCTTTGGCTTAGCAACCCAATCAACGTGTATTCTTATAAATAATTAACTCACTACTTCACCCCAAATTCACCCAAAAAGTCACCCCTAAATATATCATATCCGTTTCCATTTCATTATTGTTATCTTACACCTACACCCCACAACCCTTAAAGCCCTCTTTGATAGTAATTTCTAGTACTTGTGCCTAGCGGTGGAGGTTTGATCCTTTACCAAGCCTATGGTAACTTGTATGCTATGACAGGTAATTATTTTCCTATTTTCCATATTGTTATAATTCATTATACACCCGAGAGAAAAAGAGAATCCAAACACTTATGTGAGTAGCAAGTATAAAGAATGTCCCTGCCTTTAATTAAGAGTCCTAGAAGATTGTGTCGTAAATTGCGGTTGATAGTAGGTTAAAATGTCCTTCCCCCTAAATATCACTATTGGCTAGGTAAAAAAGCCTATTTGCGTTGAGGAACAGCAAATGCTCAATGTAGGGTATTTCTGATGAGGTGTCATTTATATCTTTTTGGGGTCATTTAACCCTCTGAATCATGCTATTATGCCTAATTTATGTACTTAAATGTTCATTTTTGCGTTTTTAGCATTTGGATGGCTTTTAGAGAAAATACACGTGACTTGGGCTCAATTAGAGAAGAAACGGACAAGACCACGACTCTACACCAACTCTTTTGAAGAAATTGCGTACATTGTCCTGAGACGGCGTCGCCATCCTTTGCGACGGCGTCGGAACATACAAGAGACGACGTTAGAGAAACTTAAGACGACGTCAGATCATAACCGCCTCAAAAGAAACCCTAGAAGATTCGGCAAAGCGACGGCGTTAGAAATCTTGCGATGCCATTGCGGCCTATTTTCCTATATATACCAATTCGTTTTAGGGTTTTTAGTGTATAATTTTTGGGAGACGAACTCTAACTTTAATAGTTCGGGTGTAGCAGCTTTTAGGCCGTTTTTAGGGCCTCAAAACCCTATTGTATCAGCCTTCAATCCATGTTTTAATCAAGTGAAGTTCACTTATATTTAATCACTTAATATGTCCATGTGTTTTGTAATTGATTCTTGTTCTTCTTTTTTATTTAACATGCTAGGCTTATATGCTTTAGTATTTACTTATGATTGCATGACACTTAATATGTAGATCCTTATTATGTTTCTTCTTATGATGGATGTGCGCGTTAGGTTTTAGAAAACTATCCATAAGATATTATATTGGCATAGACGTCTAGGGAAACGCGAGTGTGTAGAAAGGATACCATCGGTAACAGTCTTTATACTACTTTACCCCTAACATGGTTGATCCCTCTTAAGTGTTTTAATTGCATGTAATTGATATCGTATAAATACGTACTAGCCGTATGTATATAATATTAAGTATCCCATTAGAAATAAGAATTACTTTAGGAAAAGTAATTATTAAATCTTCCGGAGTCGTATCCCAACGAGAATTGAATTTGAGATTTACGTTAATGTTCCTTATTTGATGCTTGAATATCTTTTAGTTTTTGGTTTTGAATTATACTAATTATAATAATATGCTAAAATAAAACTAAGATATAACTAAAACGGGTATGCTTGACAAGCGAGGCGAAAAGATCGTTAAGTTTGAAGAAAAGAGAAAATAAATAATTAGTACCGTTTTAAAATTTGTTTTCTCACAACGTTGGTTGTTATTGAAAATGATCCTTTATTTTGGTACAAATTACTCAATTCAAAGTTGATGAATTAATACCCGTAAAAATATTATTTTCTCACAACGTTGATTTATTGAAAACAATATCTTATAAATGTATTAATTACTAGATTTGATGTTGATTATTTCTCGGATTTTGCCCTTTAAAAAAGTTTGGTTAAAAAAAATCAAAAAGGAAATCTAAATAGCCCCAAAGATTATATCAACAATCCTCTTTTTAATCCACACTTAAATCACTAAACGCAACTTACTTATCAAGCATAAAAGAACCAATTCGCTAAACATGGCAACTAATCAAACAATAATAAGCATAACAATAATATCGAACATATTAAGCTAAATAAGTTAAAACTACTAATAATGGAAAAGGAGAAAAAGGTAGAAACCTGAATGACGAAACCGAAACTAATAAGAAAACCCGATCTAATAAACTATCATTATTTAAGTTTAGGAGCTTTTAAGCATTAAACTTAAGATATTAAGTTAGCTTACTAGACCCTTAAGCTCCTCGCCTCATGAGTTGAACCGGGTTCATCAAACAATAAGCCAACAAAGGTTAAGACAATAAACAATCTCGATAAGTAACAAGCTACATATCTATTAGATTAATTTTAAAGTGACATTTTTAAAACTAAAAAGCTATAAGCTTTTATAAAACCCAATAAAAAATTTCCAAAAACTAAAAGCTAGTTCTACTTCTTAATAAGATGCAAAAATTACCAATAAGCTTTTAAAATTCGGAATAAGCTAGCACTAATAAGCATACATCAAAATAAGCTAAACAAAACCATAAACTTCATTTCATACCGTAAATCTTACACGAACCTAATCTATCTCAAAACCGAAATCACCCAAACAAATACTGAAACCATATCAAACTAATAATCTGAAAATCTTCTTCACCCCATCCGAATCAATAACATCACTCGAATCATAAATATTAAACCAAATCTATTACATATTTTTGAAATGAAAAATATATAAGAATAAAACTATTCTACTCTCTAATCTACCTTCTACTCTAATCTAAATCTACTCTAAAAATAAAGGACGAATGAAAAAAAATGACAAACGAATGAATGAAAAGATAAGATATCTTTTCCCATCTACTGCGTCTCTTTTCTTTATAATCATGCGTACAGATAAAGCAACAAGTGGATTTGGGCTTCAATTCTTAACTTTCTTTGCTGGGCCTCCATTTCAAATGCCAACCATGCTGGGCCGAATGTTAAACTTCTAATCTGGGCCTGGTACAATGCTTGGGCTGCTATGGCTTTAAGCTGCTGGGCTGGCAGAAAGAGTATAAGTGGCTGGACATTATAAGAAGTGAGTAAACTTTGGTCTTCTAATAAATATGGGTCGGTCCGACCTACACAAATGGTGTTGGATCGGCCCAATAAAAGATGAAGGCACCGTTTGACTCGAATTTCCGTGCTCTTTCCAATGGCATGCTCGAAAAATATTAACGACTTCGACTTTATCTCGAAAAATATGTAAACGTCTTCAAGTCTTAGCCGAAAGTCACCGTTTTTGCTTTATTTTCAATCCCTTGTACTTGTAAAACATAAAAACACAAACCAAACATATTTTCAATAATATTAAACATATTTCATGTTTTTAGTCCGTTTATTAGTGATTTTTGAGGTACAAATGATGCGTATTTAAGAACACATCAAATTCCCCCACACTTAGCCATTGCTGGCCCCACACGCTATGTTTATAATACACTCCCAAAAAGAAATAATTTAATCCCCTTTTAACTTATGACCCCTCACATCAAACAAGAACAGAAAATGTCTATTAAAAGGTTCAAAAATCATTTATTTCGAAAACGCCCCCGTTTTAACCACTTTGTTCAATAATAAATAAAAATTAAGATAAAAATTAAATTAATTTTTTTTAAAAGGTTTTAAGAACGGGAGTTCGTCATCCTTGATTTTCACAATCCCCAAATCAAGCTTAAAATAAAATCATAGTTAAATATAAGATCGGACGTTAACACAACTCATAAATGCTAATTGTGTAAACGCAGCTACTTTTCGCTCCCTTATTCCTAATTTCCTCTAAGGATTTTATTTAGAAAATATAATGTGAAACGAGATCACCTATTTTATATATATTAAGGCCTTATTATTATAAAGGTGACCGATTTAAACCATAATTAGTTTTAAATCCTTTTCTATAGAGACGGTATGCTGAAAATAAGGTCTATATTAAGGTTCTAATTTCACATGTTTTAGGGGTTATCCTTTTTATTTCATCCGAAACAACTCAACTACAGTTGAGAGACGAGGCATATTTAGATAACCCCTGAGATCTAAATTTGGCTTTAGTATTATTATTATTATTATTGCCACATTATTATCCCTCGGCTCCTTTAAATACATACTGACACATCGACAACCTAACGACAGAAGCCAGTAGTCATATTCCACCTGTAATATTCCTTGACCTTTTGAAGACTGCACATCGAGGTGACCCAACCGAGCAAGCCAATAAACTTTCTTAATCAGACTCGATATTATTATAATTATTACTTCACCTTTAAACACTGCAACATTGAGCTCCTAACCGCAAGAAACAGTGGTCCTCATTCGCTTTAGTTTATTACATTATTATTATATATTATTTTTATAGTCCAAATTTCAAGTCCTATGGTCTTTTAGCTTCCGAGACATCGGGTGTCCTAACCGACAAGACCCGATAGCCTATTTCCCCACAACACTGACAAAACCTCGATGTGTACCTTACTTTCACCAGAAGGAATCTCTACGAAGGTATTTAAACTAAGAATCGCAAAACCAAAGTAACTTTATTTATTTAACAATTATATAACATTTATTAAGGTGGTAGGAGCAAAAAGCCACAATTAACCTCTATAAGCTCTAAAGAGATCCAACTACTCCAGGCTTAGCATCTAACTTATATTCAACTCTATCATTTTCCGTTCTTTGCAAAATTTTAAAGTTAAGCAAACACTTAGTCTTAAGGGGAAAGCTAGAGTAAAATACCCGGTCAAGTCAAAATCATCCCTAGTTCTACGGGCCTACTTATTACTAACATTTCTATATTTTTATATTTTTCTTTTTTCTTATCATCAATTTTTTTATCATCATTATTATTATTTTTTATATAAATTAAGCAAAAATTTGGTTAAAACATGAATGCGTAGGGCACAGACAGGCATATGTAAGATCATATTTCGACAGAAATCCCCCCACACTTAGAACTGAACATTGGCCTCAATGTTTAAAAATGTCGGGTTTTACCCTCATACTTAAGAATGAAAAAGAAAAATGCTTAGAATTCCAAGTGTGAAGGGGGAAACAATATATATTTACATATATGATCAGAATTGAAAAATTCCCTAGATATAAACATGAAGATGATCAGAGACTAAGTGATTGGAGGATTGAAAACAAGCACGGATGTCTTCAAGATCATAGGAAGTCCTGCAAGCAAAAATGGAAAACCACGAAACACAACAAGGATAGAAGCACACCCCCACACTTATTATATTACTACTACTAACCTAATATATTACTACACTACTAAAAAAATAGAAAGAGAAAGAGAACACGGGTTGCCTCCCGAGAAGCGCTTGTTTTTTTATGAGTCGCCAGCTTGACTCGCCCAAAATTAATTTTTCATTAAAGCAAAAGGGTAGGATGATTTAATATTTGGTGGAACTCTTTTAACCTTTTGATGCGACATAAACAATGATAATTCCAGGATCAAATACTTCATTTTTGTCGCCTAGCAGGAATATATTTAATGGGAGAAATTTGAGGTAATCCTTAGAAAAGACAAGGCCAAAATTGTATGATAAAGAAAATGGTAGTCTCGGGCCAAGTATGTCAAAAACACGATGAGAACCAAAAATGCCATAACGAAAATGTGAGAATGTAAGGATTAGTTTAGGCGTGGTTAAATCAAAATTTAACTTTTTATACGGAGGTGGGATTTGTGCGGTACTTTGTGGGCTATGATTTTGCACCTCATCCATTATTGTCTCCGTTTCGGACTCATCACTCTCCTCATTGTGAATACCAAAGATTGGATTGTCTGATTTTAAAGTAAATTCAGAATCGAAGTCAAACAAAAGATCTGTGATAGTCATTTCGAAAGTTTTGGAAATACAATCAAGAGAATCCAAGGGTTTCTCGGATACCCTTACAAGGATTGGAACAAGGTCATCAATATCCTTATGAGAGTTAAGTTCAATTTCCTCGTCCCTCATTAAAATGGTATCAGTGGTTGCCAAATAATAGGATTGATCTCTGACTTATATGCCTCTAAAAGGTTCATCCTTTAATAAATTTTCAAGAAAAAGGATATCACCCCCCGGATCATTATTAAGCTCTAAAGAAGGGAGATCACTCAGGATTTCATCATTTAATAATCCTTCTAGAAAAAGAATATCTCCCTCCGAGTCATAGATGCCATTTTCAATATAACCCCCCGGTGGTATTGAATCATCTAGAGAAAGAAATGCTCGGTCTCCTCCAAAAGAAGGTCACTATCCCCGCAAGGAGTGAGAGAAGGGGAGAGAGACTCGACTATAGGGTCAGGAGAAGGAGTGGGACTACCACTCAAAGGATTAATCGATTTCTGAACTTGTAAAACTTTTGAAGGTTCATCCTTATCACTTTCATCAGAGTAAGAATAGTGAAAAGTGTTAGGATAACCTGGTCCTAGTGGATGTTGAATATTTGAATTGTGTATCCAGTGTCATTTCCAAGACCTCCAACTGTTCACGATATCGATGTGAAAGTATCTTATAAAAGTGAGCACTCAATAAGTGGTCAGTGTCATGATACACGCTCGGCGTCCTACTAAAAATGAATTTTGTGTCATATTCTCTCGATTAAATCATTGCTTCTTGAGGATTCTACGCATGATATTGCCTAGCCGGCAACCACCATAATTTGTCTCGATCAATCATTTGTGATTCAGTAATAAAAGGTTTGATTGTTCGACACAGCAAAATTCTATGATCTGGCATTTCCCGTTACACTGATTTCCAATCTTTCTCCAAGCATGAAATACTAAGTTCAGAAGGCAATTGACGGAAATTCAAAATGTCTTTCCTAAGCTGCAGCGCTCTAGAATATGGGTAGTATTTTGAAAGAAACTTGGAGACCATCTCTTCCCAAGTATGAATAGAATGAGTTTTAAGAGTATAAAACCAAGATTCAGCTTCGTGGGTTAAAGAGAATAGAAAAATTAATTCAGACTCCAAGCTTTTAACTTTCTTGGACAATGAGGTACAAAGAACCATCAATTCATTAAGTGATAAACTACCCTCATCACTTCCAAGTGAGTAGACCCTTAGGAGAGGTTAATCATGGGGTATTGGAGCAGCCTCCTCAGCAACAGGTGTGGTTTGGATAAATGGTGGTGTAGATAGTGGTTGTGAGGTGGATGGACCACTAGTGGGTGTGTGATGGGACACAACTGGGATTGTTGGTCCTTCACCCTGATCCTGAACTAGAATTGTCTGAAGCAATGGAGTGTTCACCCCATAATATTCCTTGGAGGCTCTTTTCATGTTGCTAAATAGTTTTTGTGTAAGGGTAGGAGTAGGATAGGTTCTTTTATGGGGCAAAAGAAGTCTTTGGTGTTTGTTCAAAAAGATTTGTATGAATATGAGATACATCAAAAACTTTGTCTTACTATCCAAGTTCTTTACCATTGCCTCAAAAATTAATTTGGAAAAGTTAAAGGTTCTGTTTGTTGCTAGGCAAATGATAGCAGTAGCTATATTGCTACTAAACTGCTCCCAAGCATTTTTCTTAGGACTCAAACAGTGGAGAATGGTATGAATTAAGAATTTCCACTGAGGGAAAAAATGTCCCTTTTGAAAAGTAAGGCTACCAGAAGTGGTTACATACCCCATAAGAGCAAGTTGCTCAAAAATTTCTGTAGTAGGGAGAGTGCTAATACCATCAGAATCTTCAATAGGGAGAAGAGTGCTAGGAATAACATCAGAATTTCAGAAGAAGCGGAGATGTCTCTTTATGTATGCTTCAGTGAGTAATCTGACTCTTCCATCAATGGTAGCTTGTGATCCATGACTCCATCCACAATTGTTACTTAGAGCAGCAGTTTGCCAAAATTTGTTCTATAAGGAGTAGCATTAAAATGGTTGGGCTTTCAGTGAGGGGCATAGTTGATGGACGTGGCAGTGAGAAATTCAAGGATTTGTGAACTCCCTTCACTTCCTTCTGTTTTTCTCTAAGTAGGAACATGTTGTGCTTGTCGCAAAAATCTAAAATTCGTTCATTTGATGAGGAGAAAGTTAATTAGTAGTTTGGATGTAAAACGATATTCCGGACAACTTTTTAGTTTTGGCCGAGACCCGGAACCCAACAGAAAATGACCAAAACGCCCCTGCAAGTTTCAGCCGAAAAATATTACAAAAAACGCAGACCTGCGTTTGCGTTTTTGACCCGTTATAAGGCGTTTTTAATTCTAGAAAACCTCGCGAAAAGGTAAAACGTCATTTTGAACAACTTTCCAGTTTTGCCCGAGACCCGAAACTCGACCGAAATGGCCGAAAACGCATCCGCATCAGATCTGATGCAGTGGGTAATTTTATGAAAACTCAGATTTGGAATTAGTTTTTAAACCCGTCATTACTCGCCTTTAGACCAAAAGAACCTCGCGGGGCAGTAAAACGGCCTTCCGAACAACTTTCGTGTTTTGGCCGAAGGCCGAAACGGACTCGAAAGTGACGAAAACGCCCCCTCAAAAATCTGCCAGCAACCGTTTATAACCAAAAAGCTGAAATTTTAACAAAATTTTTCCTAGTTTCAAATTGCCATAAAAACTTCGTTTTTAGGAGATACGGGACGATCCTTATATCGAAACGATCGTCTTGACAAGCTCTATCATAATCTTAATTATAATTTTAATTTTAACATTTTTACGACGCCGAAAAACGGGCTGTACTTTTCTGCATAAAACGACCCGTTTCAAAACTTAACCAAACGCTAATTTCTCAACACAACAACTTCACAACTACACCTAATTAGCCTATCTCCGTCCACTAACGCCTCAATCCAATAATCCTTCCACAATTATATATACACTAAACATAATCGCACATGGATTCCAAAGTACAAAATTAAAATGCATGCATAATCATAAGAAAATAACCTCAAAGAGGGTTTAAGAATACTCACAAACACTAGTAGATGCAAAGAAAATGATCAACAAAAATTCTTTCTTGCTCCTTAGCTCTTTGGTTCCTTAGTCGCGGCTCAAAACACAATCCAAAAATCTAACAAAGCCTCAAATTTATATAATATTGCAATGTATATGTATATATTACACATATACGAGATTAATCATGTCGTATCATAATGGCGACACCATTACATAATATCAATAGTACAACTCGTAATTACGCGCGTAGCGATGATTCGAAGGGCATATATAGAGGTATAGCGGTTCGTCGAAGAACGGGTATCGTATATATATAATTACCATTTATACCACGCATTTGGTATAAAGTATACAATTAAAGGCTTAGCACAAAACACATAAAGGATCGGGAAGGATTGCGCGCGCGGATATCGGACATCGGTGAACGACTCGTGAAATTTTTTCGAAAACAGTCATAGTCCAGGTTTTGAAAAACGACCTAGTTCGCTATGACTCGTGCTCTGATACCAATCTGTAACACCCTCAAATTTACAACGCAGCAGAATACAACATTGGGGTGCTACTTCATAATATAAGCTCACGAGTCACGGTAAACGACATTCAATTTTTATTAAAAAGATCAGAGTTACAAGGTCCCAATAACTTTATAAAAACTCATTTCAAAATAATCCACAACATGTTTAAGTTTCTTTAAAAGAAAACATTTTATCATATGTGCAAAGTTCACCAAGTCCACGTCCTTCGATATCCGCATTCCATCCCATCCAAGCTAGCAAGCATATACCTGAGATAAACATGCTAAAAAGTCAACGAAAACGTTGAGTGAATTCATAGAGTTTATAAACAATCCTTTTGAACACAAGCATAGCAAAACATTTAGTTCATAGAACAATCACAACGATGCTAGAGCCACAAACCGAACCTTAACTGTGCCCAACCCGGAGTGATAACACTCCCAATACTAAATACAATATGTCTCCGTATGCCCTCGCAAGGAACACACTCCGGACAGGTCGTTAGGCCAAAATAGATCTATTATTATTGCATTAGCGTCCACCGGTTAGCGGTGATTGACGGTTCATGAAGGAAGGGCCACAACAATACACTCATAGCAACGTTCACATAATAAAATCACCTGTGTTCGATTTTCTAAAACAAGCATGTATCTCCCTCGCGGGTTTTTAAAACATAAAAAGAATTAAATGCGAGGCTATGAACTCACCTTGATCGAAGACCACGATCAACAGTCCACATAAGCACATAATGTATCAACAACGATCACAACCGCGACCTATAATTATGCCGCTAAATTATAATGTGCACAATGTACAACCGTCGATGCACACATCGTCACGGTAAAATATATCTTATATATATATACATATATATCAAAACATACATGTGATGAGAAATCCACTTGCGCGACCTAAATCCCAAAACCCCGTTCAATTGAGTTATAATTATTCCTCACGTTTTATCTTACGTGACTTGATTGAAAACTTTCTATTTTTGGTAACTTTCTATTTTTAGAAAGTTACTATTTTCGGAAAAATTAATATTTTTGGCAAGTTCAGTCATTTAAGTATATTTTAATACTTATTATCTCATTTACATTCTTATGTTTAATTATTACACATCTAACCTTCCATTTTTAGGAGTTTACACTTTTTTAATCACAAAAGTTCCTATTTTTAGTAACACCTCCGTGTAATAATATGTTAAGTCCAAATACTATTTTCATTAGTTAAAATGGTATTTATTACCTTATTAAAAATTACATAAGTCTTATATAACTTGTTAGACTTTTTTTTTAAAGTCAACACTTGACTTTACACTTATATTTATTTTTACCCAAATCTGACCCGCGTCAAACGACCCACTAGATCCTGTTTTTACGACTCGGAGTAAAAATAGATTTTATGCGAAACGATGTTTCGGACAACTTTTTAGTTTTAGGCGAGACTTCAATCTCAATAGAAAATGACCAAAATGTCATTTTTCAATTCTGCTGTAACTTGCAATTTCAATAAAAACGCAGCAGTTTGACCATCGGTTTTGACCCGTTATATCACATTTTCGTGACTTTGACCAAAAAGAGATTTTATGTAAAACGTCATTCCGGACAACTTTCGTGTTTCGCCGGAAGGCTGAAACGGACTCGAAAGTGTCCAAAACGTCCGTTGAAAATCGCATCAGCAAGCATATTTTAGCAAATAGCTGTCATTTTTATACATAATTTTTCTAACTTCGATCGGCCATAACTTCTTTGTTATTAGGTGTTACGGGACGTTCAAATTACCGAAACGTTCGTAAAAATATCCTCTTCCATATTCTTTAATCGAAAATCAGATTAAAAATATTTTCGGACCTCGTTTTGCGTGCCGAACTTTCTGCTCAAAAATACATTTTTAAAAACCCATCGAAACCACATTTTTGGCTTCCGACAACCTCAAAATACTATCGGGGCATAAAAACATGCAGAAACAAACACCCCTTTATTCAGGCTGTTTCAAATGCAAAAACGAACACCCTTATGGTGTGTTTTCGAACGGTTAACCAAAAAGAAAAATAAGACGAGATCATACGAATAACAAAATAAGCAAAACTAAACTTATTTAAACAAAACCATCATCAATTATTTATAAATCTTTTATAAAAGATGTAATCATCCAAACTTGGAAAAAGGAGTGAAAAGGTGGTGATCTCGGTAGGGTGGACCATGGCTGCTGCCGTGGTGGTGTGGTGGGTCGGCTGTTGGCCGGAGTTGGGTGGCCGAAGGTGGTGATGAAGGTGGGACGGCGATGGAGATGAAGGTGGTGTTGCATGTCGTCGGTTGGTGGTGAGGAGTAGGGTCGGCTATGGTGGCGGTTGAGGTGGTAAAGGTGGCGTTAGTTGGTGTCGGCTGGGATGGAGATGGTGGCGTGGCGTCGGTGTGGAGATGACGTGGTGATGGGGAGCGGCGGTTGAAGATGGTGGTGTGATGTTGGTGATGGCGAGGTGATGGTTGTCGTGGTAGATCTGTGGTGGGGGTTGGCGTCGGAGACTGTGTTGATGGTGACGGGGTGATATGGTGGCGGTGTGGAGGAGATGGAAGATAAAAGTGGTGGTGTTGTGGCGTGATGGCGGCGGCTGTCGCTGGAATCTCGCCGGAAATATATTCCGGTGGCCGGAAAACACCATGGCGGCGCCGGATATTTATTAGAGAGTGTGTGTGTTGTTTTTGTAATAAAAATGAGTTGTAACCCTATTTGTTTTCTTTATATACCAAAATTTTTAAAACAATGTAGCAAGGTTAGGATACTTTAGGGTATGTTTAATAATTATCTCCCTCAGGGACTAAAGTTGTAATTTTTGGGAAATTTTTATAAAGTATTGGTTCGGGTCTTGTTTGAGCTAGTAATCGGTCGATTCAAAACGCGAGAGTTGCGCCATTGCGTTCCAAATAAAATTTCTATCAAAAATGAGTATTCACTCGACCATAATTCATGAATATTTTGTAACGTTCATTTTAAAGTTGTTTATTATTTATTGAGTAATACTTTTAAGCTTTGTTTAAAAAAAATAAAAAATAAAAAAATCTTAATTAAATGATCGCGTTTTTAACAAACGTTTTTAAATAAAATATAAAATACTTTATTAAATATTTTTATTAAATAATTTGTGATAATTTAATATATTTTAATTACTTTTTGTGTTGGTACGCGTCGTCCTCGCTTTCGAGCCAACTAAGTTTGAAATAAAATAATAAATTTTTTTTATGAGAATTATGTACTAATAATTATGATTTATTATTAAAATAAATTTCAGAAAATTATCTGTTACGCGGTAACTATTTTTACTTGAAAATAAAAAGTCAAAAGTCGAGTCAATCGGAAAGGTCAAATGGTAAAATAGTCATTTAGGGTTCTGAAAATTTACGGTTGTCACATGATCAAATTGATAGCGATATTATATTTGATTCACCTAATGGGAATGTTAATAGTGGCAGTATTGAAAAAGATACACATGTTCCTGATCTATGTGCGTTAGAGCAATTAGCT
This sequence comes from Tanacetum coccineum, assembly GCA_026074375.1. Classification (NCBI taxonomy): domain Eukaryota; kingdom Viridiplantae; phylum Streptophyta; class Magnoliopsida; order Asterales; family Asteraceae; genus Tanacetum; species Tanacetum coccineum. Next base: position 20,033 of record BQNB010123517.1, read on the forward strand.
AGGAATGCATATCAGGAAGCTGAAAAACAAATATTTGCTCAAAAAGTTCAAA
>BQNB010123518.1:0-20084 GCA_026074375.1 Tanacetum coccineum
ATTGTTGTAGAAACAAAAACTATAGAATTTTTTGGTTACTATTTTAAGCCGTGGGTTAAGACAGAAAACAAAGAGATAGAAGTTTGATTTTTGCAAGTAATATGAGTGTGTGAATAAGGCTTATATTAGGCTTTCTTTTATAGTGTAAATATCTAGCAAACCACTTCACAAATACCATGGATTAGGAGTGGTTTAAGCTTAACAAGAACAAGTGCTCTCCTCCTCCCTAGGTGGTGTCGTGTGATGTGGTGATGAAGGGGACAAAATTAGTCTTGATATCCCATAGATAAAGAGCTTAAGCTTTACATGGTGGTTAAAAGGAAAGTTTAGATTAATTAGAAGTGACATTAGTGGAGTGTTTGATTTTATTTGTTGTGTAGTGTATAGGGGATGGTAAAAATGGATGATCATAAGTAAAAATGATATAATTTTTTAGTATTAGGTATAAGAGTGGGTATTTATTGAAGTACAGATGGGTATTGGCGCTTCCATGCATGCAATAAATGTAATTTATAGCGAAACGTAAACATTTTACGTAACCAATAAAAATAAAAAGTGAAAAGTTATAAATTATCCTCGTAATAATTATATAACACTTGTTTGACGTAAACTTTTATTTGATTGATGACGGTTTACGTTGAATGTTGATTTTTAGTTTACGCGATTTAACTAAACGTTGAAAATTAAAAGTAAACGCGTAAAAGTTTAAAATAAATGGTTGAATATTTATTGACGTAAAATAACGTGAAAATGCGAATTGTTACACTATCAATTGTCCTTCTCCAACTTCTGCCCATAGGATTGATGAACGACACTTTCTCCCATAAAGTGCTTCAAACGGTGCACATCTCACACTAGAATGATAACTGTTATTGTAGGAAAACTCAACCAATGGAATATAAATGTCCCTACTTCCCTCGAAGTCCATGACGTATGCTCTGAGCATGTCTTCCAAGGTTTGAATAGTACGCTCGCTTTGACCATCGGTCTGTGGATGATAAGCTGTACTCATGTCTAACCTAGTCCCTAATGCCTCCTGCATTGACAGCCAAAACCTTGATGTAAACGACTATCATGGTCGGATATGATTGAAACTGGCACACCATGCCTTGACGATTTCATTGAGGTAGAGTCTACGCTAACTTCCCTCTTAAAGTCTCACCGGTAATGGGTAGGAAATGAGCAGATTTAGTCAATCTGTCCACGATGACCCATTTTTGCATCTGTCTATTTTTAGTCCTTGGACAACTTGGTGATACAAATCCATGGTATTCTCCTCCCTATGTCGACTGGTAATATAAAGTTGTATGTAGCCAATCCGGACGGCCTCATATGTTCAGTCGTAATCTTCTAACAAGTCAAGCTCCTTAATAACTTTACAAGGCTATATTTTCTTATTACGCGGCCACCAGTACCTATCCCTAATGTCAGAGTATATCTTATTTGCTCCTGGGTGTATGAGTAACTTCGAATTATGAGCTTATCCATTTCATTAGGTTCTCACCATCCGTTAAGTAAACCCATATTCGATCTCTAGATAGTACTATGATCTCCATCAATCTACTTTTCATCTATTTGTCTAGCCCTCGCAGATTTATGATGGTGCTCGACACCTCAGATGCTTCATCTGAGCGGCTAGATCCTATCTTTGATACTCAAAAGACTTGGTCATGTTCTTTACTCGAACTTCTTCTTAGGCTTATTTTCTCTCCTATATACTTAGCTACACTAGGCTACTACCATTAGCCTACCTGGATCGATAGCGATCTCGCAGTCCATAGTCGTTGAATAGCTCTATCCAACGATTGTTCGACGCATATTCTGATTCCTTATTATTAACGAAGTGTTGGAGGACTTTGTGTCGGTTGTATATACGATCTTAGTCCTGTACAAAGTAGTGTCTCCAGATCTTAAGGGTAAATAACAAATGCAACCCAGTTCCAAATCATGGGTGATGTAATTCTTCTCATGAATCTTTAATTGCTATAGAGGCATATGCTATCACCTTACCCTCTGCTTTAGACACATACCTAATTCTAGGACTGTCGCATCGCAGTATATACCGGAAGTCTTCTGGTCTATGGAGAAGAGCTAGAAAAGTGCATTGATAACATTATCCTTCAAGATCTGAAATGCTTCTTCAAGCTCCTAACCCAAAATAGGGCTTATTCTTTGTCGTCAAGATGGTGAGTGGTTTAGCGATCTTAGAGAAATTCTCAATGAATCATCGGTAATATCCTGCTAACCTAAGAATGAACGAACTTCTGATGGGGTTCTAGGTGCTTCCCAATTCTTAATGAATTGTACTTCTTGCAACCAGAATTCACTCTTAGAGAAAATTCTCACAGAATCTTTACTGCCGGTCTACATGTTGCCATCACGTTAATTACATGCTCATGAATTGTACTTCTTGCAACAGAATTCACACGTAGGATTTTTGCATACAGTTTCTCATTTATTGAGCAGTACATAAAATTAACCCTAGATGTGTTTCATGTTCTTCCCTTGTCTTAGAGTAGATCAATATGTCATCTATAAATACTATCACAAAATTGTCAGGTTAACGTTCTACATACTCCTTGTCTCATCAAGTCATGATACCGCTCGGTGCATTAGTCAAACCAAAGGCATTACTGTCGACTCGAAGTGCCGTCACTCGAGTTCTAAATGCAGTCTTTGGAATGTCGTCCTCATGCACTCTCAGCTGATGGTATCCAGACCGAATGTCTATCTTAGAGAAATACTGTGTTCCTTGCAGCTGATCAAACAGGTCATCTATCCTAGGGAGGGGATAACGATTCTTGATGGTAGCTTTATCCAACTCTCTATAGTCTACTACATCCTAAATGAAACCATTTCCCCCTTCTTGATGAATTATATTGGTGTTACTCCCATGGCGATTGAGCTTGGTCGAATGAAACCCTTATCATTGAGTTCTCTGAGTTGAATTGAAAACGCCTCCAATTCGTGGGCGCCATCACGTGGGAGGACTTACGCGATGGCATTGCTCCAGGGATTAAGACGATACGCAACTTGGAATTTCTCGAGAAGACGGTAAATTATGATAGGTCGTTAAGAATACCATTGGGAAAGCTCCTATACTACCAACGATTGTCTATTTAGGTTCTGCTCTTCGATCTTTGCACTCATGAGGTATCTCACCTTCTCTTCGAGTTTTTCTCCTAAGACTCTAAGTATTTTACCGTGTGGTAGTGGATATCTTAACTACCTTCTCGTGGCAAAATCAATTTTGGATTGTGTATAGGTCACCAGTCCATTCCTACAATTTACCTTCAAACTCCTGTGTCCAAAGGATTCCAAGTCGTTTTCGCATGATAGAACTTCTATCTAGTTTATAATCGTGTTTAAACCTTATTGATTTTATAGTTGTTCCGCTGGCATTTCAATCTCATAGTAAACACTTAGGACATGGGCTCTATGCCTAACAGAGGTATGAAAGTAGTGGAAACAAAGCTACTAGTCTTGCACGAATCGAAATAGAGTTGTAGCATAATGGTGTTTAGAGTAAATGTCACGTCATAATGTTAGAGTCCTGGTGAGCTTCCTCTGCTCACATCAAGAATGCTAATCACGTGCTCCATTGCCAATGGTTATCCACACGACCTTGACCTCCCTCAATAGCCCTCATTGATTTTGAAAAGTTTCTCCTAGTATTGGGGCTCGGTTCAAGCTAGGACATGTGCCTTGTAATGGGGGGCGGGTCCTGAGACCACCAAATTCAAAACCTATGCTACACGAGCGGAGTAAGGTTTCTATGCATTACTGGAGTCACATCTAGGCACGCCCTGGAAATCCTTGACAAAGTGCCCTAAGCGTTTCGCAGTTCGTACATTACGTACACGACATCCTCGGGGTTATGGTGAAAGCTCAGTTTTGCCACTCTTAGTGCGACACCGTGTATTCTTTCCTAACAGGGTTAGTGAACGTAGACAACTAACCATTCACTGCTTGTCCATCTTGTTATCTTTCAATATCCTCTTCCATCCCTACTAAGCTATCATTATTTCCTCTTTCTCGGTAATCTTCTTCAATGCTCACTTCCTAATTGCTCATCGGTTAGCATTCCTGCATTTTGGTACAAAACAAACTCTGAAATGTTATTGGCTTCGTTGCTGCCACCCATCGCCACGGAATGTGGAGCAAGGCTAGATCTACCTATCAATACTTTGCTCTCAGGGGGAACAAATGAGGAAACTAACCTAGCAAGCTCATATGAATCTATTAGTGTAGCAGCATGGCAGCCTCGACCATGGACATGTACCAAACTACAGTTTCCAGCTTTGCATCCTCATTGTTTGGACAGAACCCTACCTTGTCCAAAGTCTTAAAGTTTCCCAGGTCATGTCAAATGCGGCTTCTAGACATTTGTCTGGACCTGGGCGTTCCGCTAGGTTAGTACCGTTCCGATAAAGAACCGGCAAATGTACTTAACCTTCTGGTTACTCTTCACACTCCACTCATATCTTGGACTGATTCCTTTTTCTCAATCTAGCGAGTGTAGCTAAATCCGAACAACCCTTCCCGTCATAATCCTTTGGGTTACAAGCCATGAACTCCTTGTATGAACAACCACCTCGACCGTTGTTCATAGTCCTAACATTACCCTGGTTGTTGTCATTGATGACGTTGTCGTCTTGGTTCTTATTGTTCCCTTGGTTGTTAACGTGGTTTCCTACTTGTGCTACAATAGTGGGTAGTAGGTTTTGCAACTGCTGAGCGATGATGGTAGCAAAGTCAGGGACTCCACACCACTCCATTCGCTTCATTATCCCTCGACTACTTCCTTGACTACCTGATCACTTTCTTGACAACCTCTACACCTCCTTGGCTACCTCGGCCACTCCTGGGCCCACCTCTACCCATTCCTGGCTACTCGTCCATCCCTTTGACCACCTTACCATTCATGCTTGATCTCCAGACCTCTCACCTTCTCGACCATCCTGTTCACTTGTCCCTCCACCTCGTGTTGCAGTAAAGTAGATAATCAAACCAACTTTTGTTTCCAATTCAAATCATTGTCCGAACATCGAACGTGGTTTCAATTTCACAAGTCGTTGGGGGATAACGACCCAGGAATCATACTTCCCGATTTATATATGTATTATATTATATATATTTGTGAAGAATTTCCTTTTCACCTTTGTCCTCAAGGGTAAACTGGTAATTTTCATCATATTATATTTTATTATTACGTATATATAGATTTAGACAAATCAATCACCACGAGCAATGTTGGCAATTTATAATTGCAATTCATACATGTCGAGCTTCAGTGTCATGAGCTTAGGAAAACGTAATTACATTTTATGATGTTTGCATCTGTTGCATTATCATGGGGAAATCTTGTGGTCCTACATTATACATTTACAAACCTATGAATTCACTCAACAATATATTGACGTTTGTCAATAAGGCACGAGGTGCAAGGGATACATTGGTGCTTATATATTTTGGATGTCACATGCTAAAGATTTGGTTACATTACATTTTGGGATTATTTGTTATGAACTAGAATCTTGTATTTTGTATTTTGAACAAGTAAAGCTTCGGGCTTTGGTTCGTCTCCGAATACGTATATGTAATATATAGTATAAGGATAAGATAATTATAGTATAGATAGTATTTTCCGTCGGGTTCTAGAAAATCGCTTTTAACTAAAGCAATTTCAAAAACCTTCCAGGTCGTTTCCTCGGCGAAAGGTGAATGGAAATTTAAGGGAATGTTGGGAATCAAGCTTGATTATCATTTCAGGTTTTTTTGTTTTGGTTTTAAACTATTTTTATGCTAAAAATTAAACTAATATTAATTCTAAGATTTAAAACTACAGGATTATACTAAAAATGATCTAAGAAATATAAATGACTAATATGCTTGCTAAGTGACGTGAAATGTTTATCAAGTGCGGGCTTAGGTTTAACGAATTAAAATCCTTAGAAAACAAGTTTCAAGAAATTAAATGACAAGTAAAGTAAAATGCTTTTAAAAATAAATGACAAGTATTAAAATTGCATTAAAAGTAAATGACGGAATGTAAATTGGAAAATACTAATGACTATTAATTTTTTAGAACCTTTTTAAACCCGCACTTAAATTCCAAATCACTAATCACTTAGCAAACACAAGTAAACTACTCACTACTCATAACGAAATTCAATTTAACAAACATAGCATTTAACGACAAAAATAAATCTACACTAAGCATGGCAAAAATCAAATAAGCAAAAATATTATAAAATGATAAAAATAAATCTACTCTAAGTATTGAAAAAGGATTAGAAAATGGAACCGAATTGGAGACCCGCAATTAAACGATAACCACCCGATTTATTTAGCTAAAACAAATAATCAAATTCGGTCTAGCTAAATAAACCCTTAAGCTCCGCGCCTCGTGAGTTGACCGGTACCGTCGAGACAAAATTCAAACACATAAACTATTAACCATAAAACAGTTTAAAATTCAATTTGCAATACTATTCTCTCTGATCCAATAACATTTGGCCGACGAGTAAATTTTACAAACCAAACTAAGTCCTAAATCTTATTTCAACAATCCAACAACAATTCTAAAGTAAATCCTATTCATTAATCATTCGGCCCAACAGTGGACTGACTTAGCATCAGTTTTATTAATAACGTAACAACACACTAAATTGAATAAGCATTTAATCGAGATCAAATCGTTTAAGCAAAAACATGAACCAAATAAACTCACGGACATCCAATAAGCAAATGACACTAATTTTTAAAATCAAATAACCACTACACAATTTAATCCAAAAGAGATCTAAACTATCAATTCGAAATCTAAACTATGACTGCAAAGTAGCCAACATACATCTGAAATAAGAACTAACAAATAGGATAAACTAAGCCTAAACAATTATGATAAGCCGGATAAAAACTCATTCGCGTCAAGCAACCAAATAAGCTATTAAAGAACACTTTTGTAAACTATCTAAGCTCGATCGGAATCCAACAAACTATTAACAAGCTTACCAGATTTGATGAAGAGCTTTTGGAACAATTTCCGAGCTTAACTTGGAAATAAGCTAGTCGAAAAAAACATAAAGGAAGAACAAGTAAATAAGCACTTTCAATATAAGAGATTATCTTCATTCAAACATCAATAAGCTGGTACAATATTCCCAAAAAAACTGATAAAACAGCTTTTACAATAAGCAGAAAAACAGAAAAATAAGCTAAACTAAACACTAAATAAGCTAAAAGGTATTGAGAGAAAAATTAAAACTAAATCCTACTCCCCCAACTAGAAGGGAGCGACATGTCTTTTATAGGGAAAGAAGGGTGAAAAGTGAAATTCCCTTAGCCAATCATTGGCCATTATGAGCCTTCCCTCGGATCATGCATCTGATAAGCCACCCGATTCTTGCCACGTCAAATTTTATGAAAGCCTCATGAGTACACATTGCTCCTTGTCCGTTAGATCAAATCACAAATTTTGAATTGAGAAATGAGAATTGATATCAAATATACATCCACGTGAAGGTATTTCATTCGTCCTTTTCTTTCCTAGTGCGTAGTCACGTGCTCATTTTGGAATTAATTTCCCCATCACGTGGGGAGATGTCATCTAGCAATATTCTTTATTTTGCAAATAATGAGATACTTGGGCTTAATACTTTATTGGGCCTAATTCTTGAAATTTGGGTTGGCCCGGCCCATAAAATGGGTTACGGGCTGGCTCAATAAAATCCGAGAGCACCGTTGGTCTTGTTATTCCGTGTTCTTTCTAATGGCATGCTCGGGGTAATTTTCCGGCTTCGTCTTGATTTTTGAATAATTAGCACTCTTGATTGACACGAACCCGGTAATTCCCGTTTTTGCTTTGTTTTCAACCCTTTTTACCTGCAAAACATAAAAATACCATACAAACAAATATGCAAGATAAAAGTCTATATTTTAGCATTTTTAGTCCATTTTATAGTGTTTTACGGGTTATAAAAGATGGACCTCCGAGTGGGGAACTCAAAAGGCCTCAAGACCATCTGAGCTAGAGGTATACTAATAATATGAATGCTCAAATATTATACTTAACCACATTTTGACAGGTTCAGGATTTTACATTAAACTAAAAGGTTCAAATTGGCGAAAAAGGTTAAAATACAAAAGGTTCTCATTCGAAAGGCCAAGTATCGTTGGATTAGTAATTTCGTGCACTTTCGAGATGGTTATGATAGTGGAATATTAACGACTTTATTTGAACCTCGCTAAAACATGAAAACGTCGTCAAAGTCACTCGAAAATTACCGTTTTTGCTTCGTTCTTTAATCCTTTGTACCTGTAAGACATAAAAACACAATATAAATTATTTGCAACATATTTATCCATATTTTAGTGTTGTAGTCTGTTTATTAGCATTTTACGGGGTACAAATGATGTGTGTTTTTAGAGCACATCATTCCATCTACCATTAGCAGTTTTCTTATTCAACGAACAGTTACATTCGAGCATTCGATGTGCCCCGTTGAGGCCTTGTATGATAGGGAAGTGTAGTCGCCTGTGTTATGGCAGAGATTGGAGAGGCTAGTTTGTTTAGACCTGTGTTAGTATTAGAGATGACATATAAAGGTGGTATTGATAAAGGAAAAGTCTCAAAGCGACAATAGTTCGTAAAAGATGCTATGCTGATAAGAGACGTAAACCGTTAGAGTTTGAGGTGGGTGATCGTGGTATTATTAAAGGTGTTGCATGGAAAGGCATAATTGCATTTTAGAAAGAAAGCGAAGTAGCACCGAGTATGTACGACCATTTGAGATCCTTGAAAGGATTAGTCTTGTAGCTTATAGGTTGAGGTTACTAAGGTGTTGAGTAGTGTGCATGACACCTTTCATGTGTCAAAATTGAAGAAGTGTTTGGCGGATGCTAATTTGCGTGTGCCTTTGGTGGAGATCAAGGGCGGACAAAGATACTTCGTTTTGTCGAGGTATTATAAAGAATATGGATCGATAAATTAAGAAGTTAAAAAGTAGAAAAATAGCGCTTGTGAAAGCTAGGGGAATTCAAAAAGTAGGTCTTGTGTTTACTTGGAAACACGGAAGACAGGTTGAGGATTACAGTACCCACATGTTGTTAGTGGATTGAGTTGTTGAGCCTGCTAGTTAAATCTCGGGATACGATTTCCTCAAGAGGGGATACTGTTAACATCGTGGATTATCAGGTTAGTGTAACCTTTAGAAGAATTGACTAAGGAACTCATTTTGTGTGAATTTATATGCTATGTGTTATTTCTTGTGTGATAAAAGTGGTTTGAATAGGTGCTATGTATCATTTTGAGGTGTATTAATCATTTCATTTTTTGAGTGTGTTTGTGTTTTAGTGATAAGTATTCCATTCAATCGTTAATATTGTATGGGAAAAATACTATCGTATTAACATGCCATTGCTTACGTCAATACTTGGATGTTTTATGTTAAGAGTTTATGGAAAATAGTATTAGATGGAAATAAGTTTAAGTGAGTGAGTTTTGGCCAAACTAGAGTAGACTTTCTAATTAGAAAGTGAAATGTAAAATGGAAAAGTTTATTTTTAAAGGTTAGTATGTTTGCGTTTATTAAGAGGTTTACCAAATTAGCATAGGTTTTTATGAAAAACTTAAGGTAAATGAAGATAATTATGTGTGGAACATATCGTAGAGGGGCGGGTGTGATTACGTTTTCCTTTTAAAATCTTAAAAAATGTTTCGTATCAAATCACCCGATTCAGCGTTATATGAATATGAAGAGTGGTTTATATCAAATTATTATTACAACAATAGTTTCATTATCCATGGTCACTATCAAATGATGAAAAAATAACTAAAACCCAATACAAACTTTATATAAGCCAACAAAACACACAATTGCAAAAATAAATCTAGATTGATAAATGCAAGTATAAATGTAAAGAGATAAGTAAAAGGAAAAGCAAACGGGACATGATTGATTTATAGTGGTTCGGTCTTACGAATCACCTCTTCGCCCTACTCCACAACCCCCGAGCACTAAACTCGGAGAGTATATATTCAGCTAGTCAACAAGCTCCCCTTTAGGCGGAGGGACAAACACGTACACAACGTTGCTTATATCAATTTCCGACACTAAGCTAGATGTCGAGTTCTAATCTTAGCTAGAACCAATCTATCACGACTTCACAACTTCTTCACAACTTCACAACTACACAACTTCTTCACTTCACAACTTCACAACTTCACTTCACAACTTCCCTACACTTCACAACTTCACTACACTTCACATCTTCCCTACACTTCACAACTTTACATCACCAAGACACTACCAAGATCATCATGATCTAACATACCTTCTTATGATCACCATGATCTAACTATTACACAAGTTTGGAATACATGGACTCGATCTATACATTGTGAATGTAAGACATGTCACGAATGCACTAACTAAACTACATAACTTCGCATCTTGATGATAGCGAGAGTTCTTCTCTTGCACTTGAATGGATGGATGATTGGATCACATTTAAACAAACTTATAACAAGTTAAGTGATCAAAGAAAAAGGTTTGAAAGAAGAGTTTAGATCTGAGAAAAACTATGTGCAAAGAGGTGAGAAAATCTGTGGAAACAGTCCACTATTTATAGGGAAAAATATTAATTTTTTATTTGGGCGGTCCCCTTAATTATACAAGGGCGGTCCCCTTAATTATGGCCGGTCCCCTTAATTAATTAAGGGGGCCGCCCATTTTTCAGACGCTCCCTTTTTTGTCCTTTTGTGGGGAAGGTTTTTCTGGAACTTTCTAGCCGTTTTTGGGTAGAAAATTTGAATTCAAAATATTTATTTTGAATAAAACATTTCTTATAAATACAAAAATGTTTTGTATATGTTTTAAAAGTGTTTGTCCCATTTTGTAAAAAATATAAGGTTTGGAAAATAAAAAATTTCTTTGATCATTTAACAAATTAAAGTTAGTTTGTTCATACCTTTAGTGATTTACGTCGGGTGCGAACTTAAATTTGTTGTTGAAGAAAACTTGAGACGTCGAAAGATGTTGACGTATGAATTGATGATTTGTGATTACGAGTAACTTAAGCACTTTACGTTATGTGTTATAAGTTACATGTTTGTCATCACCAAAACATGAAGAGAATGTATAGATTAAATATCGTAATATTTCTACCAACAATCTCCCCCTTTTTGATGATGACAAAATATGTAAACTATAACTCATAGTAAAATGTATAAGTTACTTGTTTACACTTCTTCTCCCCTTTTTGTCGAAACAAAAAGGTGGACTTCTAGACGAGACTTTTACTACACTTCAACTCTTCAATCAAAGAAGCGAGCTTGCATCATCCTAAGTGAAGTCTTGATTCTATCAATCCCTTTTAAATAATGACATCCCTTGAACATTGACTCAAGCGGATCCATGGATCAAATTAGTTACAAACTCTTAACCTACATCAATGGTTAGTTTCGTGCAAAAAAAAATATATATAGGGATGAAATACACATATCAAGAAATGTGTAGATGTCTTAAATGGTTGCAAACGTAATGGCTTGGACATTTGCAAATGCTCCCCCTTGGTGTATGCTCCCCCTTGATTGGGGCACCAAGAGATCGAGTAACGGAAAAGTGCTACAAAACAAAGTTAGTAGAAAAAATGCACATATATATAATGATGATGATAGATATATATATGCAAGACACTTAGTGAGGAAAAAAGCATGTATGTTTTAGGTGTATGCACTCTAAAGTGTGGAACTAAAGACAACAACCTAAAAGGAAATGATGAATGCTTAAGACATGGAAATGTTTAGGAACCAATGATAAGATTCGACTTATACATGCTTAAGGACTAAGACTTGACCAACAAGTCTTATTATGAGAATGACTCCTTCCAAGATGTCATATGGATAAGAAGTATTGTGGGTTTGAATAGACTAAGGATTGTATTGAGGGATTGCTAAATCCTCAAGGTTTCTTTGTTAAGCATTATGTATGCTTTTCATGTTTGGGATGTTTAAGGATAAACATTATCGTACGACTTTAGGTCGAACTAAATTTTGATGATAAGGATGATTGGTTGAGGAAACATAAATGAAGAAGGATGAGCGTGAATGGAAAAGGAAAGTGTTGACTATAGGTTTGTTGGGTGTTTTGTTGGTTGTTAATGTTGATGAACAAAGGTGAAAATGTGAAAATGGTGGAAGAAAAGTAAAAGACACGACATTGTGATGAATCAACAAGTGGAGTAATAGGTGAGAGTGAGAGGGTTATTTCCATTGAGTTGGGTGCTTAAGTTGGAGGTGGTGGAGGAACTCTAGGAGGAGGTGACAATGGAGGGTTTAGGTAGCCATTTGTGAAAGGAGATGAAGAAAGAGTTAGTGATTTTGGTGTGTAGTCAATTGAAGAGGATGAGGTGTCTTTGGTAGATGGAGTTTTAGAGGGTGCATTTGGAGCACTAGGAGATGATTCGTGAAGCATGGGTGATTGGTTTATAGTGTCTTCATTTGTCAAGTCAATGAAGAGTTGTTTTGGTGGTGTGATGGTGATTTTTGGTTTCTTTGATGGTTGAATATCATCTTTGTGTTCTTCACTTGCTCAAAAGCGGAAATGAACAAATGAAAGACACGATATTGTGATGACTCAACAACACTTTGAAGATTTAATATCTTCTTTGTGTTCTTTACTTTGTTAAACAGTGGAAATGATTTGATGAGACACATTTCATTACGAAATTCATTTGCATTTGACAACATAATGGTGAATCTTCTTGTGAAAGTGACAGGTGGATGAATTGAGGTTGATAGTAGTAAGGATGATTTGGTTTTTCATTTCACTTTTGGTGATTTGGGGATGTACTAGAACTAGTGATCACTAACAAGAGTGAATAAAAGTTATGAGGTTTGAGTGTATGGTAGAAGTGTATGTTGTGGTTTCTAGTGAATAAGAATCACCTATAGGAGTTCTTGAGAGTGTTTGGTTAAAGGATATATGTGAAGATGTGTGTTTTCCCTTCCTTTCTAATTAGTGCTCATCTAGACATAAATTGTGGAATAAAAAGAATAAATGAAGAGAAATAAAGACGGAAGCGATGAGCTTGACAATGTCATGACGGATGACGGTTAGCATACGATGAACTTCATTCGCGAAGTTATGTAGCTCTTCTTGAATTTGCGATTAATACTTAGAACAATCACACAACGAGGTATGGGTTGTCTTAAAAGGTGGTAAACTGTGAAATGTGGACGAAACGATATTAAACCGATCTATATAATAATAGAGGCCGATTAAGGGATTTTATTGTGAAACGACTTTAGACCAAGAACAATAAGTGACATTTTAAATTGCATTTCGCGAATTAAAAATCTTAAACCTTCGGATGAAATGATTAATAATGTCGAGAATTTATCGGGAATTGTATTGTAATAGTATCCAAGACAAATAAAATGAGAAATGACCAAATCGTTTATGAGATATGTTTCATCATTTTCCTAGACCGTAGACATAAAATAAATTAAACGGTTCACGTTTGAGGTGTTTGGTGAGGATGCCAGCGATGTTTCTAATTGGACTAAGCAAAGCCTAATTTCTACGTGCTTATGTATACTCCTAATTAGATACAAAGATTATCGATGTATACATCAATTAGCATATAAATGAAGAGACATTAATCAAATTAGAATTGAATATGAGACTAACCAACAAAGTGGTTCTCAATACAGGCTAAACACACGACCATTTTTATGGTTATACACCGTAAACTCAACTTGCACACTTGGAATCAATTCAACCGTTAGGGTCAAATTAATTTCTAGTGCACATAGATTCTCTATTATATCATTCCAGTTAGACAAAATTAGAATTCTTATATATTCCAATGAAAGTGAAGCCAAGAAAAATTTTGTATTATCTTTTCATAGAGGACCAAACATACGCAACTAACATACTATTTAATTCAGGTTTCGCATAAATCCTAATCCATATGTGTGGAATTCCAAGATAACGTAAGCAAGATTTTTAATTCTTTTGTTCAAGATCTATAGGTTGTTTTTGATTTCGAATACATATTGCTTGATTAGTGGATGTCCTTATATTTAGGCCATCTTACATGTGTAGTTGATCACATGTGAATAATTAACGTGTTTGGTTTTTTCAAAAGCCAAGAGAGTGATTATTTGTGACAAAACAAATATTTATGTTGAAGAGTGTTGTAAGAATTCTCCCCATTTCATGCCAATGTTGAAGTAATCTCATCAATATATTTATCTTAATAGAGTTTGTGATTCATTAATGATAGATGTTTGAAAAGAGATATTTTTTTTAAAATATACTTCTCTAAAATTAATATTCTTATCAATGTTGTAAACAAAATTTAAAATAATTATTTGAAAAAAAGTAATTTTACTTTTTATTATGCATTGGAATACATAAATTTGAGATAGGTTAATTTTTTATTCTAATAACTTAATTTTTCAATGAAATGTAGTGTATTTTCTTGTAACAATAACGATCATTTAGCTAACAAGAAAAAAGAATGCGAATGATATATATTATCCTTTATCAATCCTTTTAAAATACGATAAAGTCCATAAAAAAATACATCAAACATAATGGTTCCCCAAACATCATGTTACCTAGGTGACATAAACAAATAATATTTTTTTATTTTAGAATTTAGATAAAAGTGAATTTCTTATCTATGAGTTTGTGCTTTTAGTGTGAATGACAAAGATTTCATATATTGTTGGTATTGCTCGTGTTTGTTTCGGAAATGACAACATTTACCAATGTGCATTGCAATGTAAATTGCTATGAATATTCAACGAAACATCCAAGTCGTCAATCCTACTTCATTGCGTATTTGATGCGTGTATTAAACATATTAGTATAATATTTGAAAAACAACCATTGGACAAGTAGAATCAATATGGCATCATCAACAAAAGTGTGATTTATGATCCGATGCATATTCTTTTCATCTATAAAAGGATGTAATTATTTTCATATCAATCTAGTGTGATTGAGTTATTTTAGACATCAAGATAATATCTCTATATATTGATATAGTCTTGAAGCTAAACAAATAAGAATCCAATTTCATGTCCATACACGAAAACTTGTCAATTAGATTCAATAAATATATCAATCATAATTTGAATAATGAATTGATATATTTTCGAAATCTTTCTTGACCCTCACGAACACTCATTTAAAAGAAAATAAATAAACATTTAAATAGTGTGTTCCATTAATCCAAAGATTAGTTGTAAGGGTAGAGTTTATGAATAAGTGATAAGTATAATTTCTATTCCAATATTGTCGTAAATTTTACTTGTGCGAAAAACTATTAATTGTTATGTATAAATAAAAATACATAGTTTTATGACATTTTCCGATTATATATATGGAGTTTTCTAATAATTTTTATACAACACACATATTTTGTAAAATACCTCTATGTTTTAGAAAAATATAAATATGTGTGTATGTTAGTAACCAAAGCAAGCACAAGCAATTTTCCTTTTTCAGAAAGTACTAATGTCTTAAATAAATCTTATATCTTTGTTTAACCAACCTAGACAAACAAAGCAATTAGTTAAAAAATATTTAAACGTGTTGTTGAAAATAGATAAATTCGTTGGACTAATATAAGGTACTAGTTTTTAAATCCATTTAATAATATACTAGATAAGTAATTGAACTTTATTCATAAGTAAATTTCCCATACTTGAAAAGATTTACAGAAAATAATTGACATTTGTAAATTAAGTAATTTATGCCTATATGCAATGCAATAGCAATTTCGTAATCTTAATGCAAGAAATCTAGCATAAGTTCTAGTTAGGCATAATTCAAAAAACTAGCTACAAACGAATAATGCAAGAAATCTAGCACATGTGCTTAGATATTCAATTAGCTCAAATAGAAATAGCAACAATTATTTAATAATTTCTATTAACAAACTTAAGACACAAAGAAGTGCATATAATCACATAGCATAACACATAAAAGTACTCGTCGTCATTTTGTGTATTAGATACAACAACGTATACATAGCTCTGTTTTATATGAAAATAAAATACTTTCCTCCCCATTTCAAAAATCAAGTTTAATATTTTTAAAATTAATACACCGATTTTCAAAGATATATTGACTAGAAATGTCCGACTCGAAAGGAAAAGATAAAATACAAGTTTTACATTAAAACGAGACTCAATGTTTTGGACATTAAGTAGTATTTTGCCTTTATAACTAGATTAAATTTGAAATAAATACTTGAAAGTACTTTTATATGAAATTAGACTCAATTCTCTTCGAAATGGCGGGTGGCCCACTTCAACGGATTACGTTTATTTTATATGATTTTTTAAAGTTTCTGAAAAACTGCCGAATCAAACAGGTGGTCCCCTTAAAATTAAGGGGGTCGCCCAGGAATTAAGGGGGCCGCCCAAATATTTAAGGGGGCCGCCCACCTGATACTCAGAATTACAATTTTTGTGTTTTTCTGACTTTGCGAAAAGGTGTACAACTATTTTTGAATTTAGATACTAACCTATAACACTTATTTTAATGCATCATTTTTATCTCGACTATGTATTATTAGTGTATATAACATCAGAAACAAATACAAGTTATTCAACAAAACCTTCTTCATATTTACTCCCCCTAGTGGTGTATAAGTTGACTACATGATCGTACTCAATTTTTAAAAACCATTTGTTTGAAAATTAGAGCGAACGTGCTCAGATACAAATTTTGAAAACGTAGAGGGGTGATAACGTTTTCCTTTAAAATCTAAAAATGTTCGATTACAAATCATCGATCACAGCGTGAAATAATATGAAGAGTTTCATATAAATTCTATACAAACAATACATATTCACACATTTTCACATCATCCATGACACAAACACAATTTAACAACTATATAAGCATCACAACCACACAATTGCAAATATCAATATAGGAGCGATAAATGCAAGAAAAATGTAAAGAGATAAGTAAAAGAAAATGTCAACCGGACACAGCGAAGATTTATAGTTGTTTGTCACAAAGCACATCTTCGCCTACTCCAATCCCCAGCCACCAACTCGAGATTATATACACATAGCAAACAAGCAACCCGTTAAGCGGCAAGAAAACCGTACACAACGATCTTATATCAATTTCCCGACACTAAGCTATATGTCGATATCTAATCATAGCTAGAACAAATACTATCACGACGTTCACAACTTCTTTCACTACTTACACGACTTTACACAACACAACTTCACAACTACACAACTTCTTCACTCACAACTACCTACACTTCACAACTTCACAACACTTCACATCTTCCATACCTCACAACTTACCATCACCAAGAACACTACCAACATCAATCATGAACCTAGGACATACATTCTTATGATCACCATGATCTAACTATTACACAAGTTTAGAATACATAGACTTGATTTATACCTTGTGATTGTAAGACATGTCACGAATGCACTAACTAAACTACAATAACTTCGCATCCTTAATGATAAGCGAGAGGTTCTTCACTTGCACTTGAATGAGGATGATTGGATCACATTTAAAACAAACATATAATAAGTTAAGAGTGATCAGATGAAAAAGGTTTGAAAGGAAGAATTAATCTGAAAACAAACTATGTGCATAAAGAGGTGAGAAAATCTATGAAAACATCACTATTTATAAGGGAAAAAAATTAATTTTTTTAAACTGGGTCGTCCCCTTAATTATACAAGGGCGTCTCCTCAATTATGGCCGGCTCCCTTAATTAATTAAAGGGTCAGCACATTTATTCCAGAAGCTCTATTTTTTTGACTTTTTGTGCGAAGGTTTTTTCTGTAACTTACTAATGCCGTTTTTGGTAAAAATTGAATTCAAAATTTATTTTGAATATAACATTCTTATAAATACAAAAATGTATTTGTAATGTTTTTTTTAAAATGTTGTCCCATTTTATAAAAAAAATGAAAGTTTTTTTTGGGAAAAATAAAAAATTCTTTGATCATAAAAGTAAAAATAGTTATAGGAGTACATAGGTTTCCTCCTTTATTCCAACTTGGTCTGACTTTTTACTCTACAAACCAATTGGATGACATGATGTCACTCAACTTATGATACTTTGACAACTTCTGGTTCGTTTTCTTTGTTGTGAACCCTTGCAAATAAATGTTTCCATACGGATCAGTTAACCTTATCTTAGTACGCCATTGTCCTGTTGCTTCTTCTTCTTTAATATAAGAACCCTTATAATCAGGCTTCCAGTTAACATGCTTTAATGGTACTGATAATGAGCCAAGGAAACTAACCGCCTTTTTCCAAACACTAATTTTCCGAATAGGTTAGTTACTGTTTGTATAGCTAATGATCGCTCAGCTAGATTGTTACAGTTCAAGTACGGTGCAGGCTTCTGTCCATATATCGGTGCTCCAAACTTATTTCTCTGAATCTGGTACTCTTCCTCGTCATCACTATCACTTTCTGCGTTTCTCATAACATCTGATCTTGCAGCACGGAAGGTTTGGTGACAAAATCCATCAAACATCAAGAAAAGTCTCTCTGGAGTATTGACTATGCCACCAATCATACGCAGGAATCCCTGACCAACCACTATTGGTGCATCACGGTCGATTGGAATATCTAAGATTAGAAACTTAGCAATTAAGGTAGTGACCCCTACCTAATAAATAAAATTTATGAGTATCCCCATAGCTTCTGCCTGAGTGTGATTTATCATTGTAATTCCTCTATCAACCTTTTTCATATCTTCTCTCCCTAGCTGCTCATAAATCATAAATCCAATAAGACATGGTATTGATATCCGACCCCGTATAAGCCAATGCATTTTCGTTAATATGTCCCTCCAATCTGATGGGAAATATGAATGCTCCGGGATTGTCTTTTTCTTTTAACGCATCACCTTTAATCCTTTTTACTGCTTCATCTTCTTCTTTTATAATCTTTCCATCTAACCCCACCTTGTCTTTCCAAATTTCATCGAGAATTTTCTTATATTTGTCATGATAAGCCATTATCTCGATTATAGGCCTTTCTTCCTCTAATAAAGCAAACTTTCAGCTCATTCTGATTGCTAATGCTTTTTTTGCTGCTTCTTCTTGAGTTAAATGACCACCAGCTGATGAAGATGTTCCTATATCTTGATAGAAAAAATTTAGGTTTTCCATTGCCCGCTTCTTATTACGGCTACTTTTCCCCATTTTGCATACAAATGGTGGAAGTCCTTCTTCACCCAACAGTGGTACATCATCTAAGTTAAAATCAAGCAAATGGTCCCAATCATCATTGCTCTTTTCTGATTGCTCATTCTGATTGCTAATGCTTCTTTTGCTACTTCTTCTTGAGTTAAATGACCACCAGCTGATGAAGATGTTCCTATATCTTGATAGAAAAAGTTTCTTCCAAGAATTACTCTAGGTTTAACATCATCTTCTTCTGGGTTGATAATGAACTTCACAAAATAGAATTCACCTCTTAGTGCAACAATGAGTTCTTTCTTAACCACTCGGTTTCCTCTTTACAGTTTATGGGTTTGGGGTTTTTGGTTTTGATGTTCTTTTCCTTTGAAAAACTGGTTCTGTTTGTAAAAAGGGCAAGAAGTGTGGCGTACTTGGTAAAAGTACGGCGTACTTTTGTAATTTGCAGAAAAACCAGCGCACAATGGTTATGTGCAGCGCACTTTCTGTAAAAAATTGGTTTAGTTTTGCCAGAAAACTGTATGGCGATTTTGAAAATTTTAGTTGTAATATAATAAAGACTAATTTAAGAATGAAATCAATCCTCGGCAGCGGCGCCAAAAACTTTGATGTGTTATAAAATCTTCAAATTTATAATTCTAGTTTTATCCGATTTCCAACTAACACACGGGTAAAGTATAAACCCCTGTTTATAGTATAGGTTTAGGGTAAGACCTGGTCGTTCCACGGGATTGGTTATTCTTAGAAAGGGTCGATTATATTACGAAAGAGTTGTCTAATAGACTGTCACGATCTAAAGATAATGATTCAAATTCAAGATATAAAATGATGCTTGTTTAGGGGATGAGAACAA
>BQNB010123519.1:0-20084 GCA_026074375.1 Tanacetum coccineum
AAAGCATTAAATTTGTGATAATACTCAGAAAAGGCAGACCCAGACTAGGACAAAGAATGGATTTTATAATGCATATTAAATATGACAGATGCATCATGCTTACTATATGTTTCTTCTAACTCGTCCCAAATAATCTTAGCATTTTTTGAAAACACTTGACCTATGAAAACATTTTGAGAAACACAACCAAGAATCCTATTAAGCACCACAAAATTACATTTATCCCATTGTTCTTGCTTAAAACCTTCTTCTTCAAGTCTAGTTAATTCTCCATTAATACAACCAAGTTTATTCTTAGTGTGAATAGCAATAGTTTTTCAGAACTTTCTAGTTTAAAATTGATTGAAGGCACCCCACTTGTCTCATTACTATGCAAGAACAATAGATCATACTGATTAATATTGCTTCCCTCAGAACCAGAGGCTTGCCCCTTGTCCTTATGAGGCTTATCACCATCAACCATAATAACAGATCAAAAAATACAACCAGAGAAAACACAGAACCACCAGATGATGATATAAACTCAGTAATAAGTGTAGTACAAGGTATACACCTACTATCAGGCTTAATGAACCAGGATTCCTTGCTTCTTTAAAAAGTAGGTCAAGACTCACCTTAATAGTACCAATTAATTGGTGTATACTCATGAAACCAGATAAAACTAAAAACTGAATTTATAAACACCAAACACCTTCAATCACAATCAATCTACCAATCACAACTCCACTAACAATCCTCTTAAACTAGCCCTTCCACCAATTCTAAAAAGTAGCAATAAACCTAGAGAGAGATAGCGTGAGAGCTGTTATAGAGCACACGAATAACAGCAATCCAAATGAGACAAGATGTCTCACCAATCAACTAAGTACGCAACAGAACAAACAAACCTAAAAAACAAACAAACAATGATTAGATAAAGAAATCTTTAAACTAATCAATCAATAATGACCAATATCAATAATATCAATAATAAAACTCAAGAACCCTTGAATTAAGGTTTGATACATGAAAACCTTAATTTTGATGATCAACCACAATAAACGATAAATCAACACTGTTAGCCTCAATTTTATTGAGTCAATAAAGGAAGCTCGTTCCCGTGTTCAAGACCTCACTTCGGGGGAGAATGTTAGCCTCAATTTATTGAGTCGAACAAGGAAGTTCGGTCACTCTACGATGGAGCTTCGGTCTTTAATTAGTTAATGTTGTAATAGGATAATATCGGGAATCGGGCTCGATAGATAATCTAATATTGTATATGTTTTGAGTTTAATCCCAAGCAAAACCCGAGTCCGGGTCCTAGTTAAATGTCCCGCGCGTCATTTAACGCGACGGGGTATATAAACTCTTTTCTATTTAGAAAAGAGTAAGTTGTTCATTTCTCTTTTCTCTTATCTCTCTCTCTCTCTTCTTTCTCTCTCTAAAACAACTCCTCTCTTTCTCATTTCTAGTTCTTGATCCGTGATTGATTCGTGTTATGAAGTGTTAAACGGGATCCTACAATTGGTATCAGAGCAAAGGGTGGATTCGTGATTGATTCGTGTGGCTAAACAAGATGTATTTTCATTAGTATAATTTTCATAA
Organism: Tanacetum coccineum; assembly: GCA_026074375.1. NCBI lineage: Eukaryota > Viridiplantae > Streptophyta > Magnoliopsida > Asterales > Asteraceae > Tanacetum > Tanacetum coccineum. The sequence goes on from BQNB010123519.1 coordinate 1,585, forward strand.
ATATCATGTAACACAAATAACAATATTTATGGTCAAAGTTAAACACGAAAGACTAAGAAAAGTCAAAGTGGACACTTATTATGGGACGGAGGGAGTAGTTCAAGAACTGATTATGTAACACCCCCAAATTGGGTCGCAGCGGAATAAGGGTCCGGGGCGTGTTACTTCATAGATCAACAACACAAGATATATAAGAACGACTTTTAAAAGTGTCGTTTAAAACCGATACATTGGATTTAGCAAAATGTTTGTTACAAAAGCCCGAAGCTTTACTTGTTCATTGTTAAATTATACAAAGATTCTAATTCATAATCAATATTCCTCCAAAATGTAATGCAACCAAATCTTTAATGCAAATGACTTCCAAAATAACGACCACCAATGTATCCCTTGTCTTGTACCTCATTGATCTCCTGAGAAAACATGCTTTAAAACGTCAACAATAATGTTGGTGAATTCATAGGTTTGTAAATTGTATGAGTGTAGGACCGCAATTGTTTAGAGTGTGTATTGCAGGGTATACAATATCCAAAACAGTAAGTATTGCATGGTGATAACAATATTATAAACAGTAAGTTTCATGGTATCAATAACCCAAAACAGTAGTTTTGCATGGTATACAAAATCCAAAACAGTAAGTATTGCATGTAATACAATAACCAAAACATAATATATCAAAGTTACTTGCCCAATTGTTAAACCAACATGTCCACCCAAAACTTATAAATCATTGTAAAATGTAAAACGTGGGGCTATGAACTCACCTTGAGTGAGCGTATATCAAGTATATCACAGAAAATGCGTCACGGTAGTGATCTTATGCAACCTAATCTAATATTGATCGTATAAGTACTAATCACATTGGGTAACTACTACCATGTATATTTCTATATAGCTAATCACCATCTAATCGTTTTTTTTAGTGAAATCGTGTTTAATAAGTTAAAAACGTTTTATAAAGTAGATCGATAGTAAAAACGACGCAATTTCTCGTTTTAAAGCCCTGTTTCTTACGTTTTTTTATTCCACAGCTTCGTATTAAGATGAGTTATCAAAATATTACAGTTTCATATTTTTGACCTACTGGTGAACAGTACTTTTTACAGTTCACGCCATTATAAAATATTTTATAGTTTTAGTATGTCGTAAAACCCGTAATTCGTAAATTATAGTATAGCTCCGTTTTTAGCGATTCTTTCGAGCACGATCTCGTAATTGAATGTTCTATTTATTTATGAGGTTTAAAAAAACAAATGTTCCTGATATGAACAGTAATTTTTATAAGAATATTTTTATAAAAGTATTTTTATACATTTTAAGTATATAAACTCGCTTAATTCATAACTTCTTCGTTTTTAATTGAAAAATTACGTTTCTTTTGTTTTTTGGAATCCTAAAAATAATGTGAATTTAATAACAATTACCAAACCTTCTATTTGTAGATTTTTTATAGCAAGTTTTTATAAAAATTCTTTTATAACACCGGTTGTTATCGTAAAACTCGTAAACTACGTATCTTTTTCGTTATAAATCAGTTTTTCGAGTTTCTTACCTTTTTAGAATCATCATGAGATGAAGTATGTTTATAAAATATAAAATCCATGCCTAAAAATTCGTGCCAAAACAGCCTCTAAATATCTTTTTGAGTTTATTTGTATAACTTTGTTTTTATATACTTTTTATTTAGTAAACTACCACAAAGTCTTCCAATAATTCTTTAATAAACAATGTCTTTACATATAAATAGTGTCCATTTGTCCATCATATTCCACATGAATCCATGATAATCAAGATTAACAAGTCTATTAACATCACATGAATCAATAACTTTCCTTAAGATATCTTTAACTACAAGTTTATACATATACATTTTTACACTTAACCAACATGTTACAATACTTATAATCCCATTATATCATGATATTAACAATCACCTAACATATGAAAAAGTATACAAAATGATGATCATAAGTAAAAACTCTTTTTTACATGTTTAAAAGTCCTAAATGGTGATTTTGCTAAAAAGAACTTATATACACATAAAATGATTAATGTAAAGACATAAAGGGTTTTAGATAACCTTAGTGTGATGTAATACGATGACCAAAAAAATCCAAACCCTTTTTTAGATTATAAACCCTAGCTTTCACAACCAAGAAACCCTAATCCACAATAAAACCCTAATCCTTCCTTTTCCTTGCTTTAACACTTGTAAAGGCTTAACCAAGCCTTTAAACCTCTTTGGAATATCTTAGATATAGTGTAAGAATGCTTGTAAATGTGTTAAATGAAAATTGTAGGGATTGGTTATGGTTTTTTTTGAGTCCGAGGCTATGTATGATAAAAGAGAGATAGTATTTTATTTTTGGCTAAGAAATATAGAGTGTAAGATTATACTTGCAAGTGTGTAAGAGATACAAGTAGTATAAGAAGTGAAAATGAGTTACTACTAATACCCAAATGCAGGTGAGGCTGGGAACAATAAGAGGGGTTTTAAGGTAATAGTTGGTCAAAATCACTAGTCTTGAACCAAGTCTCATACATCCCATACTTGTACATGTCTTTCTTTTACTTCTTATGTTTCTATGTTCCCTAAAGTTTTTTTTATTTTTTAATAAGTAATCCTAAGGAAGGGAAGGATGTGACAAAATTCAATAAGGAAGGAAGTAATACTTGCACTTTATGGAAAGTAATAAGTTGTAGTTTAATATTAAAGATGTAAGTAATGTAATGAGTAACACTTAGAGACTAAAAAAACGCTTGGTCTTATTTCTTGTATATGGGGCATCCCATTTATCAACCATGGGTAAAGTTTATAAATTTTTTTGATCATTGGAAATAATAATAGGCATTTGTTGAAGCGTAGATTAATTATGGTGGCTCCGGGTATGCCTAAACGTAATTTTATCGCGAAACGTAAACAATTTATGTAACCAATAAAATAAAATGAACAAAGTTAATAAGTTAACCTCCAAAATCATTGCTTACACATGCTTGATTTCAACATTAATTATTTGATTCCCGTTTACATTGAATGATCAATTTTAGCTTACGCGATTTGACTTAACGATTACGATTTAAAAGCAAACGCGTACAATACTAAAAATACATAGTGAATTTGTTGACGTCGTAAATGACCCTAAAACACGGGGTGTTATAGTCTCCCCTCGTTAAGTGAGCCTTGTCCTCAAGGCTTAAGACGCGGCACTTGACGATGGTGCGGTCTTTGTGAAGAGTTTAGGGTAATTCTTCTGAGGTTATCCTCGCGTCCCATGTAAACTAACAGGACCTCTCATGTAGTTCCAAATAAACGCTTGACTATGAATGCGGCTTCGCTTCAAACCGATAAAACTTTAACGGTCCGTGATCTCAATAGGTTATTCGACAAACTGATGCTTGTCATCAAAGTGAAGTCCCTCCTATGTGAACGCTAATGTTCGCGGCATAGCACTATTGAAGTTGATACATGAAGTATTGTGAACACCCTGCTACACTCATTGCCGGAAGCTCAAGCTTGTATGCAACGGATCCAACCTTTTCCAACACCTTGAATGGTCCAACATACCTGGGGTTTAGCTTCCCCCATTTGCCAAAGCGTACTTCTCCTCTCTAAGGTATACCATAACATAACTCTGATGTCAAACTTGAAAATATCTAAAGCTTACAACTCACATCGGCGTAACTCTTTTGGCGAGCAAATTTTGAATCGAATTGTCCTAGTGACTTATTGATGTGTCACCGGTTTTTTCTTGCTTAGATTAGTATAAGATGACTGTCGTACTTTATTGAAAATGTTGTAAATTTTACTATGTTATATTTGATGTAGTTTGGTTCCTGTGATAGATACGTTTTTATAATATGCATGCAAAATTTGATATGAAAATTAGAAATTCTTTTTTCTATGACAAGAAGTTTTAAGTGTGACACACTCCATCATGGCATTTCCTTCCTGAATAATACATAGTTGATCAGGCCATGTATAATTGAGGACTAACGATGCATTGCTCATTTTTGTCAAAATAGCGTCATGATTTCATGATATTTGTGGGATTGGCTTATATAAATAAGTAGAGAATTAAAGTAAACTTGACAAAATACATTGATTTGATAGATAATTTGAAATCATTCACACAATCACAATGGAAACTTAAGAATAAATACAACGAGAATTCTTAAAAGAATAGAGTCTAAGCACTGATATCGTCCTCCATGTCGTTAAGGTCTTGATCGGCTTTTCCTCCTCCTAATGCATGCACCAATCCACGTGCCCCAGTACCTTCAGCCTGGTTTCCATGGTTCTGGTTCTTTAGCTCTGGGCAATCACTCATGTATTGCCCTGGATTCCCACATTCATAGCAAGTAAGGGTTCTTTGATTCCTAGCGCCAACAGGATTTCTACAATCCTAGGTCATGTGGCCAATCTTCTTGCAATTCCCGCACTTTACATGTGATGACCCATTGTGGTGCAGCTTGCACCTGTTGCACAATGGAAGAGTTCCAGCATACTCCTTCCTTTCACCAGTCCCAGCGGCGTAAGCTTGAGCCATATTCTGTCTCTTGGGAAGATAGTTTGTAATGAGCTTGGTTGTTGTTGTCAAGTTTCCTCTTATTCTCAGCTTGACGTTCAGCAAGAGTGATGATCTTTTTATCCATCAGTTCAGTTGCCATTTCAATAGCATCCTGCTTTGTTTTCGCCTTGATGCCATAACACTTTCGTGAATCATGTCGGGCAGACCACCGACATATTTCTCAATCTTATCAGACTCCTAAAAAAACATCCTGACACACAACAATACCAATTCCTGGAAACGTTGATTGTAGCCTAGTACATCAGTACCTTTTACTTTCAAATTCCACAACTCGACCTCGCGTTTCTTAATAATCAATCCACCAATCACAACTCCACTAACAATCCTCTTAAACTAGCCCTTCCACCAATTCTAAAAAGTAGCAATAAACCTAGAGAGAGAGAGAGAGCGTGAGAGTTGTTACAGAGCACACGAATAACAGCAATCCAAATGAGACAAGATGTCTCACCAATCAACTAAGTACGCAACGGAACAAACAAACCTAAAAAACAAACAAATAATGATTAGACAAAGAAATCTTTAAACTAATCAATCAATAACGATCAATATCAATAATATCAATAATAAAACTCAAGAACCCTTGAATTAAGGTTTGATACATGAAAACCCTAATTTTGATGATCAACCACAATAAACGATAAATCAACACTTTTTGATTATCAAGAAACAACCAGGAACAAAAAACCCCAAATTTTAAAAACCCTAAAATCCGATTGACCATGAATTACTCAAGAATTAACCAAATCGATTAATTTAACAACTAATTACCTAATTAACAACTCAATTTACTCACATTTGAACTCAAAACACAAAAGCCCCAAAATATTTTGAAACCCTAAATTTATAAAATCGTTTTAAAACCACTGATCTTTGTATCAAAGCCAACCTGGCTCTTATACCATGTAGAAAAGTATACAAAGATCAAACTATAACACACGATTTATGAATTCAACCACCCTCCCTTTTTATTTTTATTCACAACATCAGACTAACACTTCAAATGTGTTAACTGTTTTTTACTACATCCGTCCCATAATAAGTGTCCACTTTGACTTTTTTGAGTCTTTCTTATTAAACTTTGACCATTAATATTTTTATTTGTGTTAAATAATACTTAATAAAAAAATATATGAATGAGTTAATTTTTAAATGTATTTTCATTAGTATAATTTTCATCAAATATCATGTAACACAAATAACAATATTTATGGTCAAAGTTAAACACGAAAGACTAAGAAAAGTCAAAGTGGACACTTATTATGGGACGGAGGGAGTAGTTCAAGAACTGATTATGTAACACCCCCAAATTGGGTCGCAGCGGAATAAGGGTCCGGGACGTGTTACTTCATAGATCAACAACACAAGATATATAAGAACGACTTTTAAAAGTGTCGTTTAAAACTGATACATTGGATTTAGCAAAATGTTTGTTACAAAAGCCCGAAGCTTTACTTGTTCATTGTTAAATTATACAAAGATTCTAATTCATAATCAATATTCCTCCAAAATGTAATGCAACAAAATCTTTAATGCAAATGACTTCCAAAATAACGACCACCAATGTATCTTTTGTCTTGTACCTCACTGATCTCGTGAGAAAACATGCTTTAAAACGTCAACAATAATGTTGGTGAATTCATAGGTTTGTAAATTGTATGAGTGTAGGACCGCAATTGTTTAGAGTGTGTATTGCAGGGTATACAATATCCAAAAAAGTAAGTATTGCATGGTATACAATATTTAAAACAGTAAGTGTTGCATGGTATACAATATCCAAAACAGTATGTTTTGCATGGTATACAATATCCAAAACAGTAAGTATTGCATGGTATACAATATCCAAAACAGTAAGTATTTCAAAGTTACTTGCGTCCAATTGTAAAACAAAGCATGTTCTCACCCCAAAACTTATAAATCATTGTAAAATGTAAAACGTGGGGCTATGAACTCACCTTGAGTGAGCGTATATCAAGTATATCACAGAAAATGCGTCACGGTAGTGATCTTATGCAACCTAATCTAATATTGATCGTATAAGTACTAATCACATTGGGTAACTACTACCATGTATATTTCTATATAGCTAATCACCATCTAATCGTTTTAGTGAAATCGTGTTAATAAAGTTAAAACGTTTATAAATAGTTCGATAGTAAAAACGACGCAATTTCTTCGTTTTAAGCCCGTTTCTTACGTTTTTTATGTCCACGCTTTCGTATTAAGACGAGTTATCAAAATATTACAGTTTCATATTTTTGACCTACTGGTGAACAGTACTTTTTACAGTTCACGCCAGTTATAAAATTATTTTTATAGTTTTAGTTGTCGTAAAACCCGTAAATGTCGTATTTTATTAGTTATAGCTCCGTTTTTAGCGATTCTTTCGAGCACGATCTCGTAATTGAATGTTCTATTTATTTATGAGGTTTAAAAAAACAAATGTTCCTGATATGAACAGTAACTTTTATAAGAATAGTTTTATAAAAGTATTTTTATACATTTTAAGTATATAAACTCGCTTAATTCATAACTTCTTCGTTTTTAATTGAAAAATTACGTTTCTTATTGTTTTGGAATCCTAAAAATATGTGTGATTTAATAAAAATACCAAACCTTCTGTTTGTAGAATTTTTATAACAAGTTTTTATAAAAATTCTTTTATAACACCGGTTGTTATCGTAAAACTCGTAAACTACGTATCTTTTTCGTTATAAATCAGTTTTTCGAGTTTCTTACCTTTTTAGAATCGTCATGAGATGAAGTATGTTTATAAAATATAAAATCCATGCCTAAAAATTCGTGCCAAAACAGCCCCTAAATATCTTTTTGAGTTTATTTGTATAACTTTGTTTTTATATACTTTTTATTTAGTAAACTACCACAAGTCTTCCAATATTCTTAATATACTATGTCTTACATATAATAGTGTCCATTTGTCCATCATATGTCCACATGAGTCCATGATATCAAGATTAATAAGTCATTAACATCACATGAAATCAATAACTTTCCTTAAGTAACTTTTAACTACAAGTTTATCCATATACATTTTTACACTTAACCAACATGTTACAATACTTATAATCCCATTATATCATGATATTACCAATCACCTAACATATGAAAAGGTGTACAAAATGATGATCACAAGTAAAAACCCTCTTTACATGTTTAAAAGTCCTAAATGGTGATTTTGCTATATAAACATCATATACACATATAATCATGAAAATGAAAAGTTAAGGGATTTTAGATAACCTTAGAGTGATGTATGATGATGAGATATATTCTCTAAACCCTTGTTTAGACTTTAAACCCTAGCTTTCACAACCAAGAAACCCTAATCTAAATAGAAACCCTAATCTTGCAATAACTTGATTAAACCTTGCAAATGCTTAACCAACCCTTCAAAACATCTTAGGTTATCATAGGAATGATGTATGAGTGCTTGTATGGTCTTATAAAATCAAGCTATGGATTGTGTAAAAAGGGTGTTTGATGCCGTGGCTTATGCAAGAGAGAAAGAGAGAGTTGTGTGAAATTTTACTAAGTAAAATGAAGTGTAAGTGTTTCTCTTTCTAGTTGTAAGAGTTATATAAGTCATATGCTAGTCAAAGCAACTTGTAAGAAAGTCTAGAGACATGATGAGGGTTTTTAGGGAGCCATTGGTCAAAAGTAAATGTGTTAAATGAAAATTGTATGGATTGGTTATGGTTTTTATTTTGAGTCGTGGCTATGTATGGAAAAAGAGAGAGATAGTTTTGATTTTTGGCTAAGAAATGAGAGAGTGTATGTTATACTTGCTAGTGTGTATGAGATACAAGTATTATAAGGTAGTGAAATGAGTTATACAAAGACCAAATGGTCAAGGTGGGGCGTGGGAACAAGATGAGGGTTTTAGGGTAATAGTTGGTCAAAATCACTAGTCTTGTACCAAGTCTCATACATCCCATACTTGTACATGTCTTTCTTTTACTTCTTATGTTTCTATGTTCCCTAATGTGTAGGTTATCCCATGGAAATGTGGAAGGATGTGACTAATATTCAATAAAGGAAATGGAAGTAATACTTGCACTTTATGAAAGTATAAGTTGTAGTTAAATATAAAGATGTAAGTAAATGTAATGTGTAATACTTGAGACTTTATAAACCTTGGCTTATTTCTTGTATATGGGGCGTCCCATTTAGCAACCATGGGTAAAGTTTATAAATTTTTTTGATCATTGGAAATAATAATAGGCATTTGTTGAAGCGTAGATTAATTGTGGTGGCTCCGGGTATGCCTAAACGTAATTTTATCGCGAAACGTAAACAATTTATGTAACCAATAAAATAAAATGAACAAAGTTAATAATTATCCTCAAAATAATTACTTAACACTTGCTTGATGTCAACATTTAATTGTTTGATGCCCGTTTACATTGAATGATCATTTTTAGCTTACGCGATTTAACTTAACGATTACGATTTAAAAGCAAACGCGTACAATACTAAAAATACATAGTGAATTTGTTGACGTCGTAAATGACCCTAAAACACGGGGTGTTATAGATTACAAAAACAAAACCCTAACAACTAATCTTCAAATCTCAAAGAAGGAAATGAGAAGATTTACACAGAAAACTAGAGAGAAAACTATAGAAAACGATTACCAACAATGAATAAATAAAACTATAAGCCTTCCTTTTATACTAGCTGGAATTGCAACTTCAGTCCTTCCAATGCAGCTCCTCAACTTTTCAACTAGCTCCATTTAAACCATACAGTTACAAAACACTTGCAAACCAACAATAAATAACGTAAAGAACTTTACCTTTTCAACCCTGAGACTCTAACTGAGTCTCAACTTAGTCCTTTCGATTTGGATTATCATTCTTAATAGGTTATAAACGAAAAATAATAAAGTTTGAGGATTTGGGGATTAAACATAATGTTTTGATACCCGGTTCGACCTGGCCGGTTCAACTGGTTGAACCGTTTTCGGTCAAAAAACAGGTTAAATTAAACGGGTTTTTATATTTTCGAAACTCGATTTGACCCGGTGGAAGACCGGGTTGACCTGGTGGTCAAACCGGTTGAACTGGTAATCTGATGACTCGATCGGGTCGATAAAATACCCGGTTTACAAAACATTGATTATAATTTTCATAAATAAATTACTTAATTTTTTTTACTTTAAGGTTTGTAACTTTTTCCTTTATAGATAGTAAAGAGTATAAATAGATATATACACAACCTGTACATTCCATTTTATAAAGACAAAACGAAAGCACTTGTTGCTCTAAATATAATAACTGTCTACATGATATGTCTTTATACTTTTAAACTTAAACCTTCTAACGGTACAAAACCCTTTCCTACTTACAAATAAACCAATCAAACCCCAACTAAACCGTTTGAGACCTAAACACAATTACAAATTATAACGCCTCTCATCCTCTCAAGATCAATCAATCACCCAATTCTTGATCATAAACTCAATAAACTTGAAATCCAAACACCCCATATCTCATCTCGTTGATCTTTCTTTCACAATAATGGCAGAAACAAGAATCCTGGAGATCAACTTAATCTCAGCCCAAAACCTAAAAATCCCAAACTCCGCTAAAATGCGCCGTATCCACACCTACGCTATCGCATACATCGACCCTTCTGCTAAACTACGCACCAGTTTAGACATTGTAGGCGGGGAGAATCCTACGTGGAACGAAAAGTTCATTTTTCGCGTATCGCCGCATTTTATATACGGCGATACGTCTGCGGTCCAGTTCGAGATTTACGCCACTGGTTATATAAGGGATTATTTGGTTGGTAATGTTAGGTTTTTGTTGAGTAGTAGTACGCTGACGTCAGCGAAGACTGGTGCGGTTATTGGTACTCCTGCGTTTTCTGCGGTGCATATTCGGAGGCCGAGTGGACGTGTTCATGGCGTGTTGAATATCGCGGCTACGGTTTACGAAAGCTCCGATTTCGCCGCGTTTAATGGGATGTCTGCGGTCTGTTTTCGCGATTTGATCGGCGAAAAGGATAATGATGAAATGGCGAAGAGTAAAAAACGCGAAAGAAGGATGTCGTGGCATTTGAGTAGAAATGGATCAAAACGGAGCGAACGGAGCGAAAAGAGTTCGGGTGCGGATTCGTGTGAGTTTCCAAGATGTGATTCGGTTGAGTTTTCGGACGGGAACGAGTCGACGACGTCTTCTTCGACGTCATCTGTGAATGGGGCGTTGAAGGATTTGAACGTTGGGAGATCTGGTAATTTGGCGGGAAAAAAGGAAGGTAAATCGGACGGTGGAGGATTGATGTGTGGGTTGATGTTACAGAGAAGGTTTAGTTTCTGTCCGTCGGATCAGAATCTGTTGGCATTAGCTGGATTTCATGGAAGGAAATTCAACGGTTGAGATTAAGTGGTTAGTTAGTTAGTTGATTGTTTGTTGGGTGAATTTGGGTAAAACTTGAAAAATTACTGTTTTGACCTTTTGGGTGAATTTGACTGCTTGTGTTATACGTGTGATGATGAAGAGATGAAGGTACATGTACAGATTCTTTTTTGTCAAATTGATTTGAGTTATTGAAATAAGGTTTGTTTGGTTTATTTTTTAGTAATTAGAGTTTCTGTTATTGGTTTCGAAATGTGGTCCGTGACGGTAAAGTGTAAACATTTCTGATCGGTTTTAATGTTTCTGAGTATTTCTTCTTATCTGGACTTATGGTTGTTGAGCATTTTTTTTTTTTTGTATGTTGTTATGATTGATGATATAAAGTTAGCGATTGGTAGTATGCTCGAAAGCTTAACAAGTAATGGCTATGCTATTAAACTACTGTGTTAGATTCGATAAGTGAAGTTTCTTGTTTGGATTCATGAGTTAGTTGAACACGCGTTCAAATTGCGCTTAAGACAAACCAAAAGGAGCAGCAAAAGAATTTCAGGTCAACAAACAAGTCTTTTTTAGTACAGAAACTACCATATGAAATTAAGCTTACTAGAGTACTGGACTTAAAAGTGTACGACTATACAAGTATATGGATTTAAGCTTCTACTTCCCAATCTCTCTGAATGTTCATTTGAGTATCATGTCTCCTCTGGAATGTTCATTTGTGTATCATGCAGCATTATTATAGTTATTAATCAAGGTAGTGTTCATTAAATTAAGGGTTTTCTAGTAGTTTGTGTTTTTCGATATACTTTTTCATGATACTGATTTATATTCATTATCATGGATCACCAAGATGGCAGAAGATTATTGGGCTTGATTTATTGTAGGCAGTACCAGTAACATATTGTGTATCTTAGATGATTCGATAACCTGTAAACCATTAAGTAGTGAAAACACATTATGAATTGTGTTCATATAGATAGCGTGTTTTCATATATTTTTATTCTTGAATCTGGACAGAATAGGAATTATTGTCATTCAATCATGCTTTCCATAAATTTTCTACTTATGTGATTTCTCAGAAGGGTGTGTGTGTGTGTGTGTTCGTGTGTGTCACAAGAGTCTTCTGTCTCTTCATTAGATGCCTGTTCTTTTTTTTAAGAGTACTTCTGTCTCTTCATTATGCATCTTTTTTTTTTCTGTTTTTTTAAGGCCTTCCGTATGCATCTTAATAGGCAGATAATCTAAACATGGTGTATCCGACCACTAACTATTTAAATGTGAATTTATAATGCACTTACAGATCGATAAAGTAGTAATTGGGTCAAATTAATTTGCTGATAGCATAAATTTAGCCTTTATTTTACTGCAGTGACCAACACTTACAAGTGTGATTATCCGTGTGGATCGAACCCAATCACAATTAGACTATTGCTTTCTTATTTTTTTAGATATAAATTACAGCCAGTATCCAAATGGTCAATACCGATATGGCTTTAAGTACCATACAACTAACATGAAGTTAACATGGTTTCACCCAAATTTTCTTCGTCAATGTTACCATTAACCATCCTTCAAGTTCAGGACCACCGAAGGATCCTGAGTATCTGGGTGACCATCCACTATTTTGACATTGTAATTGTATACAGGGGCAGACCTAAGCTTTGGCCACCTGTGGCACGTGCCACGCACAGTTGTCGGTGACGAGGTGTAAATTTTTAGTGATTTTTTTTTTTCGAAAGTGCTACACCCATATGGAGAGAGACGCTCTTTAGCTGTGTTTTCAAAAAATAAAATGAAAATGGTGGAGATGGAAGATGAATTTTTTTTTTTAGCAAGAGATGGAAGATGATGACAGTAGTATGTTTTGTCTTGTTTATCCTTAGAGTAAGGGGTATGGTAACAAGTAAGGGGTATGGTAACGAGAAGCATCGCCACCCCCTCTCTCTCTTCCTCACTTGCTAGCCACCACACCACCCCACCTCTTCACTTCACATTTTTTGGGTATCTCGTCACTTCGGTGGTGAGGTAAAGTAAAAAAAAAAAAAAAAATTTATTATTATATTTTATAATGTATGTGTTTGTGTGTGAGTGGTGGGTCCCAAATGAAGAGGTATGAGTGTGTTATGAGTGAAGAGGTATTTTTGAGTGGGAGTGAAACGCTGATGTGGCAGGCTGTGGGGCCCGTTTCGTTTTGTGGCTTAAGCCACCATACCCTTTACTCTTCACTTTTTTTAGAGCTCTAGGTACCGTAACATTATTAACACTAACACATTAGCGTCACATCAGCTTTAACACTAACACATTAAAATACCCATGTAATCATAACACCATTAACACCACTTTTTGAGACCCACCCGTTTAGTTTTTCATAACAACCCTAAACAAACTAAAATATTTCATTCATTAATATTACACATTATAATACTTAAAAAAAACATACGAAACTTTAAAAATGCGAAAAAAATACATAAAAAACATACGCTCCGACGACTAAAAGTTTTCATCTTCGTGTTCAACTTCATGCCAAATAAGCTCCATAAGGTTTTGTTGAAGACTAATATGCGTTTCCCGGCCCCGTAATTCTTTTGCTTTTCGACGTTGCGTTTCACATCTTTCAACCCATGTACGTTGCATATTTCTTGACGGATTAGCATACACTTCGTTCCAGTCAGTAACCATCAATTTTTGGTCTTTTAAAATCATGTTATGCAATATGATGCAAGAATACATGATTCTCCGTATGCTGTTGACATGGTATTGACGTGTCGGTTGTTGTAGTATTCCCGAACGTCCTTAGAGAACACCGAAAGCACGTTCGACATCCTTTCGTGCACTTTCTTGACGCTTTTTAAAGTAACTATGTTTCGCGTCATTTGCGACCGTGAATGATTTGACGAAAGTTGCCCACTGTGGGTAAATTTCGTCGGCTAAGTGATACCCATTTTCATACCCGACACCATTTACCACAAACGGAGTTACAAGGGCTTTGTCATCAAGAAGGTCATCAAATAACGGAGAATTATCTAAAACATTAATATCGTTATTTGCACCGCATGCCAAATCCACAAATCATGCGAAGCAACAACTTCAAGCATTATAGTTGGGTATTTTTTATCCCCCCGATCGTATTGTCCCTGCCATGATACTGGACAATTTCTCCATTCTCAGTGCATACAATCAATGCTTCCAAGCATTCCCGGAAAACCATGACGCGTAACATGTTGATCATATATTTTTTCAACATCTTCCAACGTTAGCTTTCTTAAATACTTGGACATGTACAAATCAATAATACACTTATTAAAATGTAACAGACAATCACGTGCAGTACGCTCACTCATTTGCAAATATTCATCAAATGCATCGGGTGTGTTGCCATATGCCAATTGACGTATCGCGGCTGTACACTTCATAATAGCACTAAGACTCATTCGACCCATAGCATCGGGTCGGACTTTAAAGAATATAAAGTGCTTTGGAAGAGGATCGGCCGTATAAGTGCTAATGCCTTTGACACTTTTTAAAAATTATTTTTCGGCTCATACGGTATCTTCTTCGAAAATAATATAAAGGATACTTACAATGATCATCAAAATAGTCGCCTATCAAACGTTCTTCGGCACCCTCTCGATCACGACGGATCAGGTTATGTGTAAGGATGGGACGATTTTCTTCTTCTACTAAACGTTCGTGATACTCGTACGCTTTTTGAAGAAAGTAAACGTCGGATTCGTCATCAACGTCGAAAGAGTTTGGTTGTCGTTCTTCATCATCATCATTTAGATTCATTGCGAAATAAGGATTCATTTTGTGTAGATAGTGTTTGTGTAGAGAGTGTTTGTGTTTTTTGTGTGTAAAATGATTAAGTAGGGGGTAATATATATAAAGTGGGTATTGAAAAAAAAATTAATTTTTTTAAAAACTAGCTGTTTTTTAACGTTGGGGGAAGATTTTGATTTTTTTTTAAAAACAACCCACCAACGCGCGTTGGTGCATCTACACGGAGACTAATGCCGTTGGCCAACGCGAAAGGGCGGTGTGGTAACGCCAACCACGCCGGAGCCACGTAGGCTCAACGCTGGGTTGGGCGTTACCATACCCAGCACTCTTAGTGGATCTTATCCACGTAGGGGCTATGCCATAGGCGTGATTTGTGTGTCCTTTTTAATGTACTTGTCCCATTAGGCTGGACGGAGTGGAGGTGAGTTTGGCAAAACTCACTTAGGTGAGTTAAAACTCACGCGTGACTTTCTTTCTCAGTCTAAAACTCACCTAGGTGAGTCCTCCATTATCATGGTGAGTTTGGGCACTTTTTGTGTCACTTAGGTGGGTTACTCACCTCACGGTGAGTTTTATTTTGTGGGCCCATTTCTTTTTTATTAAGTATATATTAATTGGTTGTGAGTGTGTGTGGGTATTTAATGGGGTATATTTTATATAAAGTGTGTATTTTAGTGAAAGGTGAGTTTTAGTGGTAAGGTGAGTTCTTATTACGGTTGAAAGGTGAGTTGTAAGGTGAGTTTTATTTGGAGAGAGAAAGCTGATGTGGCGCTGACGTGTCAGGTGAGTTTGTATATGCCATACCATCCAGCCTTATATTTAAGTTTTTTTAAACTAATTATATATTTAGGTGATGTTGCTTTTTTTATTTACTCCCATTATACTTTGTACTAGTAGCAGTTACCGGTATTCGAAAACAAAAACCACACAAAAATGATTTTTACCTTAATTAATGGACTACTAAAAACTAAACCACAAATAACTAGTTTAATACATTAATTGATCTACTATTAAAATTAAGAACTATTCGCGAAGCAGAGCCGAGATTCATGCCACACATCATTTCAAATCCTTGATCCGCCACTGATTGTATATAATTGCGGCTGCCATTATTTTCATTTGGATTAGTGACATTTCTTTACCCAAACAAGCTCTCGGACCTGAATGAAATGCTGTAAACTTATAAGACGGCATGTGCTTGATCCCTCCTTGTTGGGATATCCATCTCTCTGGCCTGAACTCAAACCCGTCTTGACCCCATATCGTCTCCATTCTTCACATTGTATACGAATGTAATAATATTTTGGTGCCTGGATGAACTTGGTGACCGCTTGGCAGATGTCTGCTACTAGTGGAACTTTTGGGTTGGCGGGGACGGAAGGGAATAATCTTAATGCTTCACATAGTGTTGCTTGAAGATAACCTTACATTTGCAACTCTTTTGCTCCAAAATTTCTCCATTCTCGCCTTCCTTTATCCCTAAGTGTTCATGAATCTTTTCACTTATCCTACGTTCGACTATAGGATTTTTCATTAGGAGACAGAAGAACCAAGTAAGAGTTGAGTTTGTGGTAGCTCTGCCAGCAACCATAAGATTCAATAAAGTGTCGCTGATAAATTTGCAAGGGTTACTAGGGTGGTCCTTGTATTCCCTCATAAATCCAGATAGTAACTTTATGTTGGAAATTTAGTGCAATTGTGAGAATCCGGTCATACTTGGAAATGGGTTTGGAGGTACTGAGTATACACCCTGACTCTTTTAGTGGTTAGATTAAATGGGTGGTTAAAACATTCAAGTGGTAGGTTTGACTACATTAAATGGCAGGTTTGAACATTAAATGTTTGTAATAATTTTTGAACTATTCAAATGACAGGTTTGACTGCTTTAAATGACCACATTTAATTTGCTCATGTAACCACTAATTCCTACAATTATGGAGGCTAATTATGGAAGAGATTAATGAGCCTATTAATCTCTCATAATTACCATTAACTAGGGTTTGAGTAAATCCCCTATAAAATAGGGATCACAATTGCATGGAAAATGATGACATCAAATAACGTCTATTTTATAGCGTCATTTATCCCATGTAATTAACCCATTTTGTATAATTATTGCAAGAATTGGTGGTACTTAATTGTTTATATTTGTTATTTGCAGTAATTATCGAGTAGTTGGCAAAAGATGGAGAAAAGACGTGTTTTGAAGCATAAACGAAGAGTTTCAGAAAGTCGTTAATTCTGACATAAATACGCCGTATCATTCTAGAAGCATACGTCGTATCATTCTAGAAGCATACGTCGTATCTATAGACTTTGAAGAACTCAAGAGCATTGCCTGACTTTGAAGAATACGCCATTGATACGCCGTATATGATACTTTGGTCAAAAATCAAGAAAAACACATTTTCAGCCAATACTCCGTATCCAAAAACCCCAATACTTTGTATTGGTCAATACTCCATATCCAAGAAATCGGATATGGCGTATTGGTCAATACGTCGTATACAAAAATCGGATATGGCGTATCCAATTCCTGCGCAAGAATTTTGGAATATTTTTGAAGAATACTAGTAATCTTAAGATCAACCAAGAACAAGAGTGAAATGTGGGTTGGGATATTAGAGAAAACTTGGATGGAATATGGATGAATGTATTAATGAAATGTGTGAAAAATGGAACAACCAACCCTCTCCAAGACTTGGAGAAGGTGTATATATACTACATTTAGGCCGGCCATGGGATGAGTTGGGCCTCCCATGGGCCTTGGGCCGGACTAGATTACTAATCTAATCCTTATACTAACTACGAGCTAAGACTTGTTACAACTTTGGAAGTGACCGACACTTTTCGTGTTTCCAACAATCTCCCCCTAAGGGAGGTCACTCCAATTTACAAACTTTAAACCTAGCATACTATGCTTTATCCTTAGTCTTTAGCTCGTACTCTTGACTTTCTCTTGTGAATATGTTGTAGTGATCATTGACTTCTTGGATTGAGCTTGTTCCTTGAACTTGTATTTGACATTGTGATCTTGAGCATCTTGAGATCATCAACCAAGCACAATCTCTACGCCATCTTGTAACTTTGCCATCTTGTGGACTTGCGACTTCTGGACCGACATGCTCATACCATTCTTGAAAAGCTTTAATGTTGCATCTTTCTTGAAATTCTTTAACTTTAACACTTTGACACTTCTAGAAAGATGTGTGGTATCAGAGTAGCGGAAGTCTTGAAACATGTACTTGAGCTTTCATGATGACTTTATGTTTGTCGGTCGGGTATGAGCATGTGGTTATGGATCTTGTGAGCCAGCTGGAATCAGGAACCTCCACCACCATTTTACATAGCCTGCATAAAACAGTTAGCAATAAAGCAGGGGGACGAATATGGCTTTGTCATTCGCCCAGGTTTGGTTGGAGAAACCTTCGAATCCGTGAGGATTGACCTGTGATCAGATAGATTCAATTTAAGAAGAATCTTCTTGACAGGATTTCCAGCTGTAGTATTGAATCTTTCTAACACATAAGTATTAGATTCATTGTACTCAGCATGTTCTCATTATCGGAACGTCTCAAAGCAGACAGCACGATAAGAGTGAACCAGTGAGTTACTATCTGATGTGTAGTAAACAAACAAATTTAATATACTTATATAGTTATTAATCTCGTAAGAATTCCTTCCAAAATACTTCTCAACCAAGAGAAATATAAGGTAAAAATCTAACAAAAGAAAACACAATTCGTATATT
>BQNB010123520.1:0-20084 GCA_026074375.1 Tanacetum coccineum
GACGTAAACCTTAATTTATTTGGTGATTGTTTACGTTGAATGATTATTTCTAGTCTACGCGATTTAGCTTAAAAGTTAAATTAAAAGTAAACGCGTATCGAACCAAAATAAATAGTGAAGAATAATAGGAGTCGTAAAATGACCTAAAATTGAGAAATGTTACACTAATGGTGTGCCTCACCAACACGCGGATGATCACAACCTTTAATCGAGCCCGTTTAGATACATCAAAGCCTCTTATGATCAATATCATTATCATTATCATCTCTTAAAACTAATTTAAAGCATAATAAGCATATATAAGCAATCAAGGTTCTTGTGAACAATAAAGTAGTACCGGCTCCTCTCACGAAACCTTATCAGTTTACTTAAAACACTTTTTGTCCAAATGTTTACCTTTTTTAAGGTAAAATCTTTTTAACCCACTTCAATTTCATCACTAAATTGCTCTAGTATCTCATACACATTTCCTAAATATAGCTAATATATCATAAAGAAAACATCTTTAATCTTTTATACCAAATGAGTAATTCAGCCTATAAAGTATACTTGTAATGTTCAAATAAAGTAGCAGTTGATCCTACCCCATATAAGGCTGCTATTCCTCTTTGAACTACTACAATCGTTTTCTGAGACCCGATTAGTATCTACTCCAACAACAAATCGTGAAGAATTAGTATAACTTAAAGTATCAATTGCATACTATATGTAACAAACTAATATATATATATATATATATATAAGGCTTACCCTAAATCGACGGCGGCCGCCGACTTTTTCCGCACAAAGCAGAACAAAAGAAACCTGAATCTAGGTTTGAAGTGAGCGTTCGGTGTTGCTTCTAACGACGGAGGTGTTTGGATCTATCAAGGAGGTGGGTGTGGCGCACATGTTAAGGTGAGAAGAAT
This sequence comes from Tanacetum coccineum, assembly GCA_026074375.1. Classification (NCBI taxonomy): domain Eukaryota; kingdom Viridiplantae; phylum Streptophyta; class Magnoliopsida; order Asterales; family Asteraceae; genus Tanacetum; species Tanacetum coccineum. The sequence continues at coordinate 909 of BQNB010123520.1, forward strand.
CGAGAAAGAGCGAGAGATACAAATGTGAGTTGGTAGTTACATGAATGGTAATGGTTGAAAATATGGGCCAAAATAAGCCCATAATCAAAACGACAATAATTTTGTCGTGGAGCGTAATGCTCTTTAGTATATAGATAAATGCCGTTCAAAAACGCTGCCGTTTTGCGTTTGGGCTGCAGATTTGATTTTGGTCTGCGTTTTCTTCTAGCTCATTAACTAAGGGTGTTGATCAATTTAGTTATCGGATTGTTCGGTTAGTTCAGTTAGAAATTTTTTGGGTCAAACCAAAAACCAAACCAAACCGAACTAGAATACAACCGAACCGAAAACCAAATTTGAATTCGGTTCGGTTTTCAGGTTGACCTGAATAACCAGAATTAGACCATTTATTTTACACATAAATAAAACATAGATAGTTAGCAAAAAAATTTATTTCAAACATAAAAAATGACATTCCATATTAGGATAAATTCAGTTTTCAGTTCAGATTGTCAAACCCATATCCAATCCAAAAATCGAATTTGTAGTTCGGTTCGGTTTGATTTTGGCAAATCCGGCTAGGTTGTTTTCGGTTCGGTTTGATTTTGGTTTTCAATTTATTCGGTTTTTTTATTTTATTTTTCTGCTCACCCCTACCATTAACGTTCGCTTTTCACTTTATTAATTTTCTAACACATACTCAAAGGAGTATACGGAATCCAGTGATACATACATATTAGATGGGTTTTTTTTCTTCACAAGGTTGATGTGCATGCAATGGTGGTTTAAGGGTAAAGCAAGTAAAGCTAGGGCTTTAGGCCCTTAATTTTTAAGGCCCAGATTTCTTAGAACCTTGTATATATATAAACTCTGTCACATGTTTTTTGTCGTTATCTTTAGAAATCCGGTTATTTAATGCCTCAATTAGTCGATAAATGTTAAATAATCAATTTTTAGGCCTCTTTTGTTTCTATTTTCATTTTTCAACCCTACGAGTTACACAAATTTAAGCCTCAATATATTAAGTATATAAAATACCTATTTTTTGTCACACCCCGCCAAGGCGGAAACACGGAGCATAACGTCATGGGTATCATCACAACACAATGGTGTCAACAATAGAGAGAAACTAAATGCATTAAACAAAGCTATAAAAAATGGACACAATGTGTCATGACAATACCAAACACTAGAAAATAGAGTCTTGTATTGAGGTAATAGGGTCACTCCAATACAAAGACATAACTAAATAATCCAAAACCTAAATCAATCATGAAATCAATTCAAACAAATACGAAACAAAAACTAGGGAAACTCCACATGCAAGCCTATGGTCTCACTAGCCAATCTTCCTAACATCACTTTCCACATGATGCTCACCTGAAAATGATGCTTAAAACATCAACAATAATGTTGGTGAGAGTCATAGGTTTTGGACACGCAATAATACTCGCTTTTACTGTGATTATCAAAACAAAGAATGACAATAATAAACTATCATGAACTTATGCTAGCATGCAACCAAAATCAATCACCATATCCACAAACATAATTTCTCATTCGGGCTTAGAATAGCTGGCACTATAAGCAACCAAGCTCACCCAGAATGTATCACACAGCATATCACATTGAGTAGGCGTACCCATCCGATCCCATAACCAACACAATATGGGTAGGCGTACCCCTCCGATCCAAAATCAATATCACAAATCACACTGAGTAGGCGTACTCATCCGATCCCAAATAACACATGTATCACATAGTCATATAATAGTCATGTAATGTCCAAACGCAATTTAAAACACATAATTACAGCGATAAAACATTTCAAAACATTTGCATCAATTCCATCCCAATTTAAAACAACAGAAAAATGGGACTATGAAACCACTGGATGCACAGCTACTTCACAATATCCTTGAATTCAACTAAACACAAATAAAACCCATGTTACACGCGATTAGGCTAAATGCCCAAGACGATGTAACAATCAATTGATGGACTACTAAGTTTATATTATGACTATAAACCCTTTATCATACTTTCCATATCTCACTTATACTCTAAATACCTTTAATCATTTATTCTTGTTTTCCAGTTTTTCGGTAAAATTTTGTAGTCACTTTATGACCACAAATAAAATACTAAATCACCAATTTGACTTTTTCCCTTTCATTCCCTACCTTCCCAATGGGTTATGAACTACTGTGATTTTTAAAAAATAATAATATTGAGCCTAACTATTTTATAAAAATTCAACATCGCAAAGTACTCAAATTCGGATCTGAACGCACACCAAAAAGTTTGATTTTTCTAAAAGAAAAATGATTTGTATGCCTAAAATCTACACCTAAAAATAGATCTAAAGATGTGATTGGTTAATTTGAATAATTGATTGGTGGAAAATAATGAAAGAGAAAATGTGTATTACACTTGTCAAAAAGTAAATGGTGTATGTCTATTGTTAGGTCTCATTGTTAGGCCTAAATATCATAACTCTTTCTAAAAATACTTAGACAATGAATTAGGACTTGTGCTTTGAGCTGGAGTTAATAGACACATAAAATATGACCTCTGATTTTTGGCTAACCTCAATTCAAATTTTAAGTAGGGGTTTTACTCCCCGAAATCAGACCCAAATATGACTCGAATTTACTATTTTGACAATTTTTCTTGCAAAAATTATTTGACTAACTTTCCGACCTCAAAACCTTTCGAGGCCAGACTTTTTGGAAACTAGACTCTCAAAACTTCAATTTAGGCACAAGATTCATCCCAAAACTCATTTTTATCATTGACATATCATTCAATCAACACGACTCAAAATTCTGCCAAACCTTAACTTTCAATTTAACGCGATCTAACCTAAACCGTTTACACCCACATGCTCTAAATCTAATCCCGAACACTCCCATATAGTTTTATATCATTAATTTACATAAAATTTATGAACTCTAATTATTCCATCAATTAAAGTTACTAATTATAAAAAAAATAAACAAAAACTTAATTGAAAACATACCTAAACCTTTACTTGATTACACTTGAAGCACCACCTTGGTTCTTAATTAAAAAAAAATTTCTTTTCAGGAGAGAATCGGCCGAACAAACAAAGAGGGAGAAAAAAAACTGATTTAGGGTTTTTTTTTGGTTTTATATTTATACTATCTAGAATCCTAATTATAATCAAATTTTGTTTCTTTTTTTTTCTTTTTGCTATAACTGGTCGATTAACACCCATATATATATATATATATATATATATATATATATATATATATTTTTCTTATTTTTATAAAAACCCTTTATTAATTTAGTAAACTTTTTGAATAAAAACTAGTTTTAAACTTACTATTTATAAATTTCATTTCATAAATTACTTTCCTAAATTAAAAATACTAATGCTTATCAAGTTTAAATACTAGACTTAATTCATTCCTAGGAATACATTATATACTCTTTACGCTCATATATCAATTATTTACCAAATTACACGATAACGCATAAAATCATGCTATCATATCCATTGTTACAAAAATGTAAACGAAATGAAATAGCCACTAAAACCACAACTCAATCACTAATAGATGAACACGCATCACGGATTGATATCAAATACTCATATAAGATCACATAAGCACACAATTATATCACATATAAATACTTTAGTCAACTCTAAAGGTTTGACTAACCTGCTCAAGTTACGGTTGTCACAGTATCCCCTCCTTACGAAAATTTCGTCCTGAAATTTAACTAGTAGGTTCAACAGCACAGTCAACAAACGATCGGGGATACTTAGCTTTCATATGGTCCTCACGTTCCCACGTGAACTCAGGGCCACGCTTTGAATTCCAACGAACTTTAACGATTGGAATCTTACTACGTTTCAAACTCTTAACCTCATGATCCATAATTTCTACGGGTTCCTCAACAAAACGAAGGGTTTTGTCAACCTTAATCTCATCTAGTGGCACATGCAGATTTGCATCCGCCAAACACTTCTTCAAATTCGACGCATGAAATGTGTCGTGCACGCTACTCAATTCCTCGGGCAATCTTAATCGATAAGTTACAGGACCGACCCTTTCAAGAATTTCAAATGGTCCTACATACCTTGGTGCCAACTTACCTTTCTTTCCAAAACGTATCACGCCCTTCCAAGGCGACACTTTTAATGACACTCGATCCCCAACCTCAAACTCCAGTGGCTTACGCCTATTATCAGCATAGCTCTTTTGACAATCTCTTGCCGCTTTGAGATTTTCCTTAATTAAAACTACATTATCAGTCATCTCTTGCACTAATTCCGGTCCAATTAACATGCTTCCTCCAATTTCAGCCTACAAAACGGGCGACCTACATTTCCTTCCATACAGTGCTTCAAACGGAGCACATCGAATACTCGAATGATAACTATTATTATAAGAAAATTCAGCTAACGGTAGGTGAACATCCCAACTACCACCAAAGTCTATCACACATGCTCTTAACATATCCTCCAATGTCTGAATTGTACATTCACTTTGTCCATCCGTTTGAGGATGATAAGCCATACTCATATCCAATCGTGTCCCTAAGGCTTTCTGTAATGTTTGCCAGAAATATGATGTAAATCGTCTATCCCAATCCGAAATAATCGACACAGGCACTCCATGTCATGCGACGATCTCATCGATGTACAGTCTTGCCAACTTCTCCATACTGTAATCCTCACATGTCGCCAAAAAATGAGCTGACTTGGTCAGTTTGTCGACTACTACCCATATAGTATCATGCCCACTCTTCGTCTTAGATAATTTCGTGATAAAATCCATAGTGATATTATCCCATTTCCACTCGGGTATCTATGGTTGTTGCAATAAACCCGAAGGCCTTTGATGCTCAGCTTTCACTTTCAAACAAGTTAAACATATGCTAACATACGTAGCGATATCCCTCTTCATACCCGGCCACCAATACATATCTCGAAGATCATGGTACATCTTATCCGCTCCCGGATGCACAGAGTACCTAGTCTTATGAGCTTCGTCCATGATTATGGTTCTCACACCTCCCACTAACGGAACCCATAGCGATCCATAAAGTATAAACTCTCATCTTCTTTCCTTTCATCTGCTGTCTTAAATCGTTAACCTATGTCTGCTGGCGCTTCACGTGCTTGAAAAGCCTCACTCTGGGCTGCCAATATCATTCTTTTAACTCTGGAATGAATGATCATAGCCATTGCTCGTACACGTTTAGGTTTCACTCGCTCTTTCCTACTTAAGGCATCAGCTACTACGTTCGCCTTACCTGGATGGTAGCGAATCTCGCACTCATAGTCGCTGAATAACTCAATCCACCTCCTTTGACGCATATTCAACTCCTTCTGATCGAATATGTGTTGAAGACTCTTATGATCCGAATAGATGACACTCTTCGTTCCATACAAGTAATGCCTCTAAGTCTTAAGAGCAACCACTACTGCTCCTAATTCTAGGTCGTGTGTTGTATAATTCTTTTCGTGGATCTTCAATTGTCGTTATACATAGGTGATTACCTTGCCTCTCTGCATGAGTACACAACCTATTCCTTGATTTGACGCGTCACAGTAGACTATAAAATCTTCAATTCCATCAGGCAACGACAGTATTGGAGCATTACACAAATTATCTTTCAAAGTCTGGAAAACTTCTTCCTGCTTCGCGCCCCACTCATACTTCTTGTTTTTCTTAGTCAACGAAGTAAGGGGTTTAGCAATCTTAGAGAAATCACGATAAAACGTTGGTATTACCCAGCTAACCCCAAAAATGATCATATCTCGGACGGCGTTATAGGAGCTTTCCAGTTCTTTACTGCCTCAATCTTACTTGGGTCCACATGAATACCGTTATGATTGACCACGTGACCAAGAAAATGCACTTCTTGCAACCAAAACTCGCACTTAGAAAAGTTAGCATACAACCTTCTCCTTCTTCAGTACTCCAACACCAACTTTGTCATGAACCTCATATCCTCTTAGTCTTTAAGTAGATCAAGACGTATCATGAATACGATGAAAACTTATCTAAGTACGGTTTGCAAACCCGGTTCATTAAGTCCATGAAGACCGCTGGTGCATTGGTTAACCCAAAAGGCATAACCGTAAACTCAAAGTATCCGTATCGCGTTCTGAACGCAGTCTTTGGGATATCATCCTCATGCACTCTAAGCTGATGATAACCCGACTGAAGATCTATCTTAGAGAAGAAAAAAAAAGGGTGTAAACGCGCTCCTTGCAATTGATCAAATAAGTCGTCGATCCTGAGGAGAGGGTAACGGTTCTTAACGGTCAACTTGTTCAATTCCTGGTAGTCTATGCACATGCGCAATGAACCGTCCTTCTTCTTAACAAACAACACTAGGGCTCCCCACGGAGAATGACTTGGCCGAATAAAACGTATATCAACGAGTTCTAAGGGTTACGAACTATCGAATAGGGTAGCAAACGAATATCGAATCAAAGGCTAGAATACATATAAGGGATTTCACATATGCATATAAATGTGGATCAAATGACATAAGAATCCTTAAAAGAAAGGATAGAATATCTATATCGATAAGAAATGCAAACAAATGAGTCAACAAAGCGTACCAAGACAAAAGGAACACATATCGAATAATGATACGTATCAAGATTGATAAATACGAAAGATAGAATTTTTATACCGAATAATCAACTTAACACAAGAACAATTTAGATATTGTTTTTTTATATCATTTTTAAAATAATAAGGAAAGCCGTTTAAATAAAAAAAAATCATTTAAATAAATAATCAAAAAAATAAATTTATCTTAAATATAATCTTTATAAAATTCATTTTAAACATGGTTGTCATAAAAAAATCTAGAGACAGTTATTTAATGGTGTATCGCATCTTACCATTATGAATCATTTTAAACATACTTTTCATAATAAAAATAAAATATATTAACCATTAAAGAAAATAGTGTTGTATCTTATTTGTAAAGACCATTTTAAACATATCTTATTCATAAATATCATTTTAAACATAGTATTGACAGTCAACTTGTATCACATTGTTTTATAAAAATCATTGTAAACATAGTTTTCATAAAGAGACATTAACATAAAAGCGATGTCATAACGTATTCATAAGATCATTTCAAAAATAGTTTTTCCCAAACACCATCAAGATATACTTCAAAAGGATTTTCATAACTTGACATCAATATAAATATATTACTCAAACAAAGGACATCGTAATACCAAAAGGGATTGTAAAATACCGTAAAGACTCTAACACAATTCCATTGTTTGAAAGCGAAAGGAAGTACAAGGAACCATATAGTCAGAAAACAGTGAAACGAACATGCACAAGGGAAATCATACGAAACATTAACAACCATAAGAAGAACGAAAGACTCATCCAGTACTCAAGAACAAAAGAACAACATTAAAAAGCGTCGTACTAACATGCCGCAACATGTTACGAAAACCAAAGGATATATAAAGAACGGAGTAATGACCCGCACTAATATGTTACGAACAATTAGTGCTTAAAAGAAAATTTTGGTACTCATACGAGAAATCAATACAACGAAAGAACCAATAGAACGTACCAATATCCAAAGAAGCATATCCGAAGAACCAATATTCATCAAGACACCGAATAGAAAAGTTAGATCATCCATACCGACATGGTATAAACAACGAATGCTAAAATAATGGTTATATATCCGAGCGAATAATCGAGCAGACGAACAAACTCAATAATCATAATAATAGTAATAATCCGGGGTATCCGCAAACGTTAGATAGGAGGGAAACTTACCAACTATGAAACTATTTACTAATGCAAACACCCACATAATAATAAACATCTTACACTACCAACTAACAAACAAACACCAATCAATGCAATCATGGTCACAAGTCTACATGTGTGATGCCTTTATAATTATGTTGGCCATCCATAATTATAATTGCATCCTTTCACACGTGTACTTACTTCCAAGACTACACATCTCAATGATAACGCACATATATATACATATACCACATTGCACATCTTAAACGACTCTAATATAACACATAAACGATGCTACATCCAAGCAATATTTATTTATATAAAATCAAAAGTGACAAAAAGAAAACGACGGCCTCGAAGCGCCAAAAAATACGTAATATCTGAAAGAAATCATCAATAGCAACCTGTCGAGGTAAAAGACGGGATAAACTTATGCTGGGCCTCGTTTGGGTTTGACTTTGCTTTCGCAAGAGTCACCGACTCCGCGAGTCCAAGCCTACTGCGACCATCTGACAAGAGATCTGAGTCGACCTCTTCCTGCGACTCTCTAACTCCCTTCCTCCTTCGTATCCTCAAGAGGCTCCTCCTCACTTTGACTCGTCTTCTGATCATCTGATATTTAGTATCCGTAAGGTCGAGATAAAACCAAAGAAAAAAGAAAATGAAAAGAATCTGAACTACAGCACACACATTATCCTATTAATGCAAGAATTATGAAAGACTCCTAGGTTATAGTCTATTGTCAAACCACTACTTTTTTATAACCATATTGGCTTCTGATACCATCTATCACAAACCCCGCCAAGCGGAAACACGAGCGAATATCAGGGTATCATCACAACACTATGGTGTCAAACAAAATAGAGAGAACTAAAATGAATTAATCAAAACAAAAATGGACACAAAGTGTCATGACAATACCTAACACAAGAAAAAAGGGTCTTGTATTGAGGTAAAAGAGTCACTCCAATACCAAGACATAAACAAAATATTCCAAAATCTAAAACATTCAAAGAATCAATCCAAAACAAGCACGAAATGAAAACTAAGAGATAACTACGCATGCAAGCCTGCGGTCTCACTAGCCAATCTTCCTAAAATTACTTACCACACGATGATCACCAAAAATGAATGCTTAAAACGTCAACAATAATGGTTGGTGAGATCATAGGATTAGACAACCAATAATACTCGTTATTAACTGTGATTAACAAAACTAGGTAAGTCAAAAATAAACTAACAATAGAACATAGCAGCATGCAACTAAAATCAATCAACATATTCACTTACATATTTCACAACCGCGCTAGAATATTGCACTATAACCAGACCAAGTTCAACCCAAATGTACCACACAACAATATCACACCGGTATGCTGCCCATCCTATCCCATAAACCATAACAACACGAGATAGCGTACTCATCCGATCCCAATCAATATCATAAATAACACTAAGTAGGCGTACTCAACCGTTCACAATCAATATTGCAAATCATATTGAGTAGGCGTACTCATCCGATCCCAAATAACACATGTAACACATAGTCATATAATAGTCATGTAATGTCCATACACAATTTAAAACACATAATCACAGTAATAAAACCTTTCAAAACATTTGCATCATTTCCATCCTAATTTAAAAATGCAGAAAAATGAGACTATGAAACTCACATGATGCACGGCTACTTCACGAATTCCTTGAAATCAACTAAACATAAATAAAACACTGTTTACATGCGATTAGGCTAAATGCCCAAGACGATGTAACAATCAATTGATGGACTTCTATGTTCATATTATGATTATAAACCCTTTACCACACTTCTCATACCTTACTTATACTCTAAATACCTTAATCATTTATGTCTAGTTTTCCAGATTATTGGCGAAAATTTTTGTAGTCACTTTATAACTATAAATAAAATACTAAATCATCAAATTGACTTTCCCTCCTTTTCCTACCTTCCCAAAGGGTTATGAATTACTGTAATTTTTTAGAAAAACTAATATTGAGCCTAACTATTTTTATATAAATTCAACATCATAACAAAGAACTCAAATTCAGATCTAAACAAACCACCAAAAAGTCTGATTTTTCTAAACACATAGACAATGTTTTTAAGACTTGTGCTTTGGATCCGAGTTAAAGACACATAAAATATGAACTTTTTGAATATTTTAATGCCCATGGACTCAACTTCTAAGTAGGGGTTTTACTCCCCGAAATCAGACCCAAATCTGACCCGAATTTACTGTTTCGACAACTTTTCTTGCAAAAATTATTTGACTAACTTTCCTACCTCAAAACCTTTCGGGGCTGGACTTTTTGAAAACTAGACTCTCTGAACTTAAATTTAGGCATAAGATTCATACCATAACTCATTTTTATCAATGAGATATCATTCGATTAACATGACCTAAAATTCTGTCAAACCCTAAATTTTAAATTAACGCGTTCTAACCTAAACCGATTACACCCACATGCTCTAAATCTAATCCCGAACACACCCATATACCCGCTCCGATACCATGTTAGAAGATAGAAAACCCCGTAAGGCTAATTGATTTCCTTTATAGGGTTACGTGGAACATACTAGAAATCATAAAAACCTAATGGACCCAACCCACATTCGGGATTGGGTCGTTATATCCTTTAATATCACCTTTTTAATTTTAATTGTTAAATAGTTTAACTAGCATTCGAGATCTATAGTTCAAAACAATCATACCGTCTTGGGATACGACTATCGGTTCTTACCATTGTTATACTAGCATACGATAGGTGCACTTGCCTACGTGTATATTAGTTTAGCATTCCGGTAAAATCTAGATATAAATTATATAACTCGAAAAATACACTTCATACCCTTATTTTGTTATTTTTATAAAAAAAAAACCCTTTATTAATTTTGCAAACTTTTTTAAATAAAAACTAGTTATAAACTTACTATTTATAAATTCCATTTCATAAATTACTTTCCTAAATTAGAAATACTAATGCTTATCAAATTTAAATACTAGACTTAATTCATCCCTAGGAATACATTATATACTCTTTACGCTCATACTTCAATTATTCACCAAATTACATGATAACACATAAAATCATGCTATCATTTCCATTGTCACAAAAATGTGAACGATATGAAATAGCTACCAAAACCACAACTCAATCATTAATAGATGAACACGCATCACGGATTGATATAAAATACTCATATAAGATCACATAAGCACACAATTATAACACATATAAATACTTTAGTCAACTCTAACAGTTTGACTAACATGCTCAAGTCACGGTTGTCACAGTATCCCTTCATTAAGGAAATTCCGTCCCGAAATTTAACTAGTAGGTTCAACAGCACAGTCAACAAACAATCGGGGATACTTAGCTTTCATATGGTCCTTACGTTCCCACGTGAACTCAGGGCCACGCTTTGAATTCCAACGAACTTTAACAATTGGAATCTTACTACGCTTCAAACTTTTAACCTCACGATCCATAATTTATACGGGTTCCTCAACAAAACGAAGGGTTTTATCAACCTTAATTTCTTCTAGTGACACATGTAGATTTGCATCCGCCAAACACTTCTTCAAATTCAACACATAAAATGTGTCGTGCACGCTACTCAATTCCTCTGGCAATCTTAATCGATAAGCTACGGGGCCGATCCTTTCAAGGATTTCAAATGGTCCTACATAACTCGGTGCCAACTTACCTTTCTTTCCAAAACGTACCACGCCTTTCCAAGGAGACACCTTCAATAACACTTGATCCCCAACCTCAAACTCTAGTGGCTTGCGCCTATTATCAGCATAGCTCTTTTGACGATCTTTTGCTACTTTGAGCTTTTCCTTTATCAAGACTACCTTATCAGTCGTCTCTTGCGCCAATTCTGGTCCAATCAACCTGCTTTCTCCAATTTCAGCCCACAAAACGGGCGACCTACATTTCCTTCCATACAGTGCTTCAAACGGAGCACATCGAATACTCAAATGGTAACTATTATTATAAGAAAATTCAGCTAATGGTATGTGAGCATCCCAACTGCCACCAAATTCGATCACACACGCTCTTAACATATCCTCCAATGTCTAAATTGTATGCTCACTTTGTCCATCCGTCTGAGGATGATAAGCCATACTCATATCCAATCGCGTCCCTAAAGCTTTCTGTAATGTTTGCCAGAATCACGATGTAAACTGTGCATCTCAATCCAAAATAATCGACACACGCACTCCATGCCGTGCGACGATCTCATCAATGTACAACATTGCCAAATTCTCCATACTGTAATCCTCATGCGTTGCTAGGAAATGAGTTGACTTGGTTAGTCTGTCGACTATTACCCATATAGTATCATGCCCACTCTTCATCCTAGGTAACTTCGTGATAAAATCCATAGTGATATTATCCCATTTCCACTCGGGTATCTTAGGTTGTTGCAATAATCCTGAAGGCCTTTGATGCTCGGCTTTCACTTTCAAACAAGTTAAACATTTGCTAACATACATAGCGATATCCCTCTTCATACTCGACCACCAATACATATCTCGAAGATCATGGTATATCTTATCCGCTCCCAAATGCACAGAGTACCTAGTCTTATGAGCTTCGTTTATGATTATGGTTCTTACACCTCCCACTAACGTAACCCATATACGATCCATAAAGTACAAGCTCTCATCTTCTTTCCTTTCCATTTGTTGGTCTAGTCCGTGTAATCTTTCTGCTGGCGCGTTCTCTTCCTTGAACGCCTCACTCTGGGCTGCTAGTATCATACTTTTAACTCCAGACTAAATGGTCATAGCCATTGCTCGTACACGTCTAGGTTTCACTCGCTCTTTTCTACTTAAGGCATCAGCTACTACGTTAGCCTTACCTGGATGATAGCGAATCTCACACTCATAGTCGCTGAATAACTCAATCCACCTCCTTTGACGCATATTCAACTCCTTCTGATCGAATATGTGTTGAAGACTCTTATGATCCGTATAAATGACACTCTTCGTTCCGTACAAGTAATGCCTCTAAGTCTTAAGAGCAAACACTACTGCTCCTAACTTTAGGTCGTGTGTTGTATAATTCTTCTCATGGATCTTCAATTATCGTGATGCATAGGCGATTACATTGCCTCTTTGCATGAGTACACAACCTAATCCTTGATTCGACGTGTCACAGTAGACTATAAAATCTTCAATTCCATCAGGTAACGACAATATTGGAGCATTACACAAATTATCTTTCAAAGTTTAGAAAGCCTCTTCCTGCTCTGCGCCCCACTCATACTTCTTGTTTTTCTGAGTCAACGAAGTAAGGGGTTTAGCAATCTTAGAGAAGTTCGCGATAAAACGTCGGTAGTAACCCGCTAACCCCAAGAATGATCGTATCTCGGATGGCGTTGTAGGATCTTTCCAATTCCTTACTGCCTCAATCTTACTTGGGTCTACGTGAATACCATTATGGTTGACCACGTGACCTAGAAAATGCACTTCTTGTAACCAGAACTCGCACTTGGAAAACTTAGCATACAACCTCTCCTTCTTATAGACATTCAAACACCAACTTCAAGATGTACCTTCATGATCCTCCTTATCCTTTGTGAGTAAAAATATCAAGATATCATCATGATTCCAATGACAAATTATCTAAACGGTTTGCAAACCCGTCATAAGTCCAGAGACCTTTGGTGCATTGTTTAACCCAAAAGCATACCGTAAACTCAAAGAGTCCATATCGCGTATGAACGCAGTCTTTAGGATATCCTCCTCATGGCACTCAAAGTTGATGAATAACCCGCCAAAGATCTATCTTAGAGAAGTAACGCGCTCCTAGTAATTGATCAAATAGGTCATCGATCCTGGGGAGAGGGTAACGGTTCTTGACGGTCAACTTGTTCAATTTGCGGTAGTCTATACACATGTGCATTAAACCATCCTTCTTCTTAACAAACAACACCAGGGCTCCCCACGGAGAATGACTTAGCCGGATAAAACCCTTATCTTGAAATTCTTAAAGTTGTTCAGACCACTCTTGCATTTCCGAGGGTGCTAGTCAATATGGAGACTTCGTAATCGGCGTCGCTCTAGGAATTAAATCTATGCGGAACTTAACTTGTCGCTGCGGTGTTAATCCCGACAAGTCTTTCAAGAATACATCAGTGAAATCTTGTACAATGGGAATATCACTCAACTCCGGTTCCTCTGCCTTCTTGCTCATCAGTGTTTTTGTGCCTCCTAAAGTACGTTCCCCTTGAACACGAAGTACCTCATCATTTTCCAACGGTATCCTAACCACCTTCTCATGACACACTATCTCAGTCTTATTCTTAGATAACCAATCCATCCCCACAATCACATCAAAACTTCCATGACCCAATGGTATCAAATCTATTGTGAACAAGGAATTTTTTAGTTCTAGTTTGCAGTCACTGATAAATCCTATCAACTTCTTCTTTCTTACCATTAGCTACTTCTATTACGTAACCAAGGCTTACAATACTAGGTTTCACATTTAGTAAGGGCGCAAACTTAGTGGAAATAAAACTAAAATCAACTCCAGAATCAAAAAGTACAGTAGCAAAGTGATCGTTTAAAGAGAAAGTACCCATCACAACGTTAGGATCCTGCAGAGCATCGATTGCATTCCACTGAAAGTTCTTCCTCTAGCTTGATTCTCATTGTTCCGGGTATTTCGGTTGCCCTCCAAAGCTAGACGGTTTCCTGCTTGTCCAGGTGCTCGGTTCAACTTCGTACAAGTATTGCGAAGATGTTTAGAGCTCCCACATTCATAACAAACCATTTGGTTATTTTCCATCCTGACAGCACTAACTGGCGCCACCTGCCTAACCGGCGCTACCTGCCTAACCGGCGCCCGACAATCTCTGGCAAAGTGACCCGGTTTCTGACAGTTATAACACAACCTACAAGGTTCACCTTCTGGATGATAAGCAGAACACTTAGCACACTTAAGATATGAGCCCACATTTTTATTTCTATGAGGGGCTGTCACCACAAATCCTTTTCCTACTTTTTCCTTCTTATTATCTTTCTATGAACCTCCTTGTTTACTTGTTTCTTCCACTTTCTTTCTTTTCTCACTACTCCTTTTCAATGTACCACAATGGACCGCCTCATCAGTAAGTATCCCAGCCTTAAGAATAGCACTTTGTATCGTGGTTGGTTGAGTCGCTCAGAGCATTCTACGAATTCGAGGTGGCAATCCATTTATATACCTCCCAATGCGCTTCGATTCAGGAGTTCCCAAGTGTGGAACTAGTTTGGCCAACTCATGGAATCGATCAGTATACCCTGCATGATTAGTCCCAACCATAATATGATTCCAAAATTCACTCTCCAACTTCTCCGTTTCGTTACTTGGACAAAACTCTTCCACAAGCAACGCCTTGAAATCAACTCATGACATACCTATAGCAGCCTCACGACCCCTTGCTTGAACCTGGATGTTCCCCCAAGTCAAGGCCTTATTTATGAATGAACTAGCAGCATACTTCACTTTTTGATTTTCCGCACATCCACTATTTTCTATCACAAACTCCATTTTCTCAATCCACCTAGTAAGTGCCACCGCACCACCTTTCCCATCATAGTCTCGGGGATTACAAGCCAAGAATGTCTTGTAAGAACATCCATTGGTTCCACCATTTCCACCATTAGCATTTTCATTGTTCACGTTATTGGTTACTTGGGTGACGATTTGAGGAAGGATGGTTTGCAATTGTTGTGCGATGATAGCAGAAGTGTCGGGGTTCTCCTCGTTACTAGGACCGCTTCGTCGGGATGGAGCCATTTCTATAAAAGATAAAATTTATATACATTAGACGATATAATAAGGATTTTCCAACCCCATAATCTTATCGTACTTATACATACCATATACATACAAGTATAACCAGCATATAACGTATCAATATCAATCCATGTAATCATACTTGCAAGTCCACTTGTGTTGTGGCGCATGTATAATTATGTTGGCCACCATAATTATAGATGCCCCCTTTCACAAATGTACTCCCTCCTATGACGACACTTCATAAGGTTAACACACCACATAACACATAATTCAAATCATTCAACTCATCACACGCGAAAATAATCTGACAATTACTTAATTCATAATATTAAAATACTTAAAATTCCAAAAGTCGAAAGTAAACATTCCTAAACATGGCTCCAACCATACGAAAACGAACTAAAAATTTTCAAGTCATGAAACAAGATGGATAGTCGGGTAACATATAGGCGAAATAGCTAAAATGAATCTGGTTTGGGTCGAACGCCACTCTCACAAGTATCTTCCATCTCCTTACACTTGGGTTCACTCCTTGCTGTGGACTCGAGATCTGACTCTACATCATTGTCAGTTGCTGCATAACCTGGAGGCTTGGAGTTTGATCCCATTTCTGATGCCTCCTTTGATCTTTTCTTTTCCGACTCTTCCTTTTTCTCTTCTTCGTCCCCTTCTTCCTCTTCTTCCTCTTCTTCATTAGATGATATGTATCCTGGGAATTCAGAGATTATGCCATCATTTGAAATCATTCTCATTTCCTTCTTCATATTTCATTTTCCTTCCACTTCTCTCATAACCAACTTTTCCTCAACTCGGCACGGATACAGATCAATAGGTATTCGGCATTTGTGGTTCGTACGTTTCATTCTAAAACCTGTCGCGGGATCCGTATAGCGCTTAAGTCCAGTTGGGACAACGATTCCCCAACGGAATTTCTTACGTGTAGGGGGAGACATAACTAGAATAATAATAATAATAAGGTATTAGTATATATTATATTAGATAATAGTAGACAAAAATAGAATAATTAAAACTTTCGGATAAGCGAGAAAATATAATACTTACGTAATAAAACACTTAAACCTTATAATGCAGCTATATGAAGGACTCCTAGGTTATAGTCTAGGTTCAACCACCTACTTCTCTATAACCTGAGGTTCTGATACCAATCTGTCACACCCCGCCAAGGCGGAAATACGGGGCGTAACGTCATGGGTATCATCACAACACAATGGTGTCAACAATAGAGAGAAACTAAATGCATTAAACAAAGCTAAAAAATGGACACAAAGTGTTATGGCAATACCAAACACTAGAAAACGGAGTCTTGTATTGAGGTAATAGGGTCACTCCAATACAAAGACATAACGAAATACTCCAAAACCTAAATCAATCATGAAATCAATTCAAACAAATATGAAATGAAAACTAGGGAAACTCCGCATGCAAGCCTACGGTCTCACTAGCCAATCTTTCTAACTTTACTTTCCACATGATGCTCACCTGAAAATGATGCTTAAAACGTCAACAATAATGTTGGTGAGAGTCATAGGTTTTAGACACGCAATAATACTAGCTTTTACTGTGATTATCAAAACAAAGGAGGACAATAATGAACTATCATGAACTTATGCTAGCATGCAACCAAAATCAAATCAACATATTCACAAAACTTAATTTCCTATTCGGGCTTAGAATAGCTGGCACTTTAAGCAACCAAGCTCACCCATAATGTATCACACAACATATCACATTGGGTAGGCGTACCCATCCGATCCCATAACCAACACTGAGCAGGCGTACTCATCCGATCCCAAATAACACATGTACCACATAGTCATATAATAGTCATGTAATGTCCATACGCAATTAAAACACATAATCACAGCAATACAACATTTCAAAACATTTGCATCATTTAGAAAAAATAGGACTATGAAACTCACCTGATGCACCGCTAAAACACAATATCCTTGCAATCAACTAAACACAAATAAAACCCATGTTACACGCGATTAGGCTAAATGCCCAAGACGATGTAACAATCAATTGATGGACTACTAAGTTTATATTATAATTATAAACCCTTTACCATACATCCCTTATCTCACTTATACTCTAAATACCTTTAATCATTCATTCTTGTTTTCTAGATTTTCAGCAGAATTTTGTAGTCACTTTATGACCACAAATAAAATATTGAATCATCAAATTCACTTTTCTCCTTTCATTCTCTACCATCCCAATGGATTATTAACTACTGTGATTTTTTTAGAAAAAATAATATTAAGCCTAACTATTTTATAAAAAATCAACATCACAAAGTACCCAAATTCGGATCTGAACGCACACCAAAAAGTTTGATTTTTTTAAAAATACTTAGACAATGAATTAGGACTTGTGCTTTGAGCTGGAGTTAATAGACACATAAAATATGACCTTTGATTTTTGGATAACCTCAATTCAACTTTTAAGTAGGGGTTTTACTCCCCGAAATCAGACCCCAATCTGACACGAATTTACTGTTTTAACAACTTTTCTTGTAAAAATTATTTGACTAACTTTCCGACCTAAAACCTTTCGGGGCCGGACTTTTTGGAGACTAGACTCTCTGAACTTTAATTTGGGCAAAAGATTCATCTCAAAACTCATATTTAGCATTGAGATATCATTCAATCAACACGATCCAAAATTCTGCCAAACCTTAACTTTCAATTTAACGCGGTCTAACCTAAACCGTTTACACTCACATGCTATAAATCTAATCTCAAACGCTCCCATATAGTTTTATATCATTAATTTACAGAAAATTTATGAACCTTAATTATTCCATCAATTAAAGTTACTAATTATTAAAAGATTAAACAAAAACTTAATTAAGATCATACATAAACCTTTACTCAATACCACACGAATCACCACATTGGTTCTTGATTAAATTTTTTTTTTCTTTCCTGAGGAATTCGGCCGAACAAAAGAGAGAGGAGAGAAAAAAAAGTGATTTAGGAATTTATAGACTTTGTATTTATAAAGCCAAGACTCCTAATTGTAATCAAATTTTATTTCCTTTTTTTTCTTTTTCCTATAACCGGCCGAATAAACAACCCTTTATTTTTTATTATTTTTTATTAAATACATATTTACCCCCTTATTTTCTAATTTTTATAAAAACCCTTTATTAATTTTGCAAACCTTTTAAATAAAAACTAGTTTTAAACTTACTATTTATAAATTTTATTTTATAAATTACTTTCCTAATTTAGAAAAACCAACGCTTAATTAATTTAAATACTAGACTTAACTCAATCCTAGAAATATATTATAAGGAGAATTACATGTATATCCTTCTCAAAATTTGATATTACATAAATATCCTTCTTAATTTTGTAATTACATCAACGTCCTTACCAAAAAAATTTAATTACATCAATATCCTTCTCACACTTTTAAGAATGATATATATGTTCAAAAATCAATTAAACCGTTACTATATTGATTTTATATTGTAAACTATTATTTATCTCTTATATTGATCATGATCAAATTATTCATATATACTTTTTGCCTTCGAACAATAAAAAAACGT
>BQNB010123521.1:10023-20083 GCA_026074375.1 Tanacetum coccineum
GCAGGAAACCTGAGATCAACTGATGATGTAAGTCTAGTCATAAAGAGACCTAACACTTTCAAGGAAGAGCTTGTTTCCTATAAATTTGAAGAACCAGATATCATTCCATCTGTAACAACCCAAATTTAAAGAACGAGACATCTTTGAAGACAATTTCAAGTCTGCTGAAAGAACAAAAGATGTACTTGTTGACGATCCTTTAGCTGTTCAAGCTCGATCTTTGAGTGTGTTGTCTGATTCTCAGTTACGAACACAAGACATTTTGATGGTTTTAGAGAGTAATCTGAATAAGAAAAAAAAAATGAAGCTACATGTATTAATGAGCCAAGTGACCTTTACATGGTGCTTGCAAGAGATACATATTGTCAGGAAACTATGGCAGCTTGGAATCTAGATATGGAGTCAGAAAGTAGTTACCAAACGATTGTAAAACTGGATTTTGTTGCAGATGATAAGTCAACCAAGTCTAGGACTAAGACTTTGGTTGGTAAAGGTCTTGAAAGAAAAGGTACCACCATTAAAGCAAATTCGAAAGCTTTATTAGGATCAAAAAGCAAGAAATCTATAGCAACTAAAACGACAATACCAAAGGGGAAATCAGAGAAGGTACTAAATAATTCAACCTTTTTGTAATCGCATTATATGAAATGCTTACTTTAAAGTGGTCTCTAATGCTTTTTTACAAGCATAAGCAGAAAATATAACATCATTTTTAATTACGATTTTTCTTTCTTTCAACCAAAACAGCGTTAGGGTGTTTATATTATAATGTGTTTAAATTATACTAGTTTTTATTTAAAATTTCTATAATTGGATTTACACAGTGGTGGAAGGCAAGCGGGCAACAAGCTGCGCCGCTAGCCCTTGTTGGATTACAAAGCCAATACGTTTAAAAACCACATCCGTGGATCTAGGTGTCATAACATTGCACTTTAATGTTGGTTATTTCAGCGGGTCTCACTCTTTGGCAAGTATAAGCTCTCTAGGTCATTTTGGTTGTTTAAACATTTTTATCAGTGCTTTTGTGTACCTGTTCAACTCCCAGTTTGCTCTTATGCCTTGTCAAAGTTAATTTATTTGTTTCTTTTGAAACTGGAGAGATAAGAGGTGTTTAGATTTAGTGTGATAATCAGCAGTTTATATGTCTTTTCTTTTTTAGGTTGTGGTATAGAATTCTTAGTGATTAAGAGTGGTGTAAGCCTAGCTTAGATGACTCTTATGCCTGGAATTTCTATATCCCCCATAAGTATCACACCATGTATATCCATTATTGGAATTTGTCTGTTAAGCTGTTGATTAGAGTAGGAATAATCTAGGTATGTTTGGCTGCACTCCAAGCATTACCATATAGATTTATTTTAGTGTTGTTTTGGTACTGTATGATTAATAAGAGTGTGTGTGGGTATTCTAGTTTGTCTAAGGATAAACTGGTTGACTAGGAATTCTTAGTTTCAGGTCTGAGTTTTTCTAAGAAGGGTGTTTTAGATAACATCAGTTCGGGTAGAATTTATGGGTTTACTAATTTTGGTGATGGCAATACTTGTTTATGGGGTTGCAACCAGATTTTTATCATTGAAAAAGGTATTAATAGGTATGGTTTTGTTGACACTTGGACTGATTTGTGGGAGTATTAGGATTGTTGGTTTGTTCTGATCTGGTATGGTTCTATTAGTACGATTGATTGGTGTAGAGTTTTTGATTATATAGGATATGTTCACTGTATTTTTGGTTATGGGCATGCCGGGTTTATTCTGAATGGGTATGGATCTATTAGAAATGTTATGGGATGTAGTTTATGGATCTGTTAGAAATGTTCACTGTATTTTTGGTTATGGGCATGTCTAGTTTAAATTTAGAAGCTTAAGTGGGAGGTGAGTTTGGATGGAAGACATGGTTTCTTCTGGTGGGTTATATAGTAGATGTAAAGAGAGGAAACATACTTGGTACAATGACAAGATATTCAAGTATGTATAAGATATCAGTGAGTTACTGAGTTGACATAGACTATAGAGCATTCTTACCAGAGTTGTTAGTGTGAGTATGCGAGGTTATAAACTACCTATCCTAACAGTCATTTCTTTATTCTATTGTAACTTTTTCGCTAACAAGCTTCCTACAGGATTCTATCAGTTATCCAAATCTATAATATGATTAGTGATTACAAATGGGAGAGCATCACCGTGGTTATGTGGAAACTTAAAACAAGTATCTAGGGAAGAACGATATATTGTACGGATACACATTGGATGAATTAATCAAAGTGACATATAACAACGGAAATCCGTTGCCAGAATTTAATGCTGCAACTTAGGTTTTAGATTCCTACTTTATTTTACAACATATGTGTCATTGATGTTTCAGTCATGCTTTGTAATTTGGTTTCATGTGATTTAAATAATGTAGTAACTAACCCTGTTACAGAAATGTGAGTTTAACATATAAAGCTATAACAATAGGTAGTGGATTTGGCATATTTCATAATGCAGTCTAAGTTGTTGTTGTAAATTATATTTAGATTGTGTTTACATCTAACTATAACCTTTAGTTGATCATTAGACATCTGCCTCTCAGTGAAGGAAGTCTAGTTTTAAACTTTAGTGTATAAAAAACAAAACAGATGTAGTTCTACCAGGTAACCTGCCTTCAATGTCATCCACACTTCCAAGCATCACTATGATCTATGCCATCAGTATCCATAAGCAAAACAGATCTTTAGATGTAGTTCTACTAACATACGCCTATCGGCGCTTGATTTCTTATGGACATTGATAAGCAAGCTAATAATGACCAGCCAAATACTGCCCATCCCAACCTGAGTTTTTAGATGTAACTGCATTTGGCAAATAAGTCGGTAGCAGTGACCGGTAAGTTTGTTAGATGATTAAGTGACAACTTGTATTCTTGTTGCAGAATTATATATGAGCCAGGACCAAACACATCCCGTATCTTAACCAATTCAGTAACATTGTTTATTTCACAGTGAAGTTTTACTAGATATATAGCAGTGAAGTTTTACTAGATATATAGCAGCAAAATGCATAAATTTTTTTATTTCACATTAAGTTAATTAACATTTTCTATATTTTTATAGTTTTCCATAATTTAATGTTGGTAAAAAAGATACATTTCAGTTTCAAATCACAATTTACATTGTTCACCGCTGATAAAGGCAACCTCAGGCCTGAGAAGGAGGAGAGGAAACAAAACAAAAGAGAGCCAATTTAAAAAACCATAACAAAAAGGACTTTGAAAACCTCTAGTCAAATCAATCTTTCTGGGAATGCATCCAGAGATCTTGTATTTGATGTGTAGGGTAATTGTTTCCACATTTTGATAGATTATTGTGGCAATATAGTGTTTAACAATGTTTTTTATTTTATTTACCAATATGGCTTTCTATGCTAATGGTAACAGGGATTTTCATCTTTTCTATAGAGCATATATGTAAGAGTTCAATAGTGGAAATCACTAAAATTTTGATAGATTATTGTGGCAATATAGTGTTTAACAATGTTTTTTTATTTTTATTTAACCAATATGGCTTTCTATGCTAATGGTAACAGGGATTTTCATCTTTTCTATAGAGCATATATGAAAGAGTTCATTAGTGGAAATCACTGAAATTTCTACTTAACAGGAATATCTCCTATTCTTGTACTTCAAGTATAAAAAATACGTTGCTGGTAAGATCAAATCTTCAATCTTGGCTTATAATTTGCACACATGAAAATATTCATATAAAACTTAAACAATTGTCTATTAAACATCTATATCTCAGATTTTTGAACTTCTAGTATAAAAATACGCTAGTAAGATCAAAGCTTCAACATTTGCTCATAATTTGCACGCGTGAAGATATCCATACAAAATTTAAATAATAGTTTATTAAATATCAATATCTCATATTTTTGCACTTTTAGTATAAAAAATACGCTAGTAAGATCAAAGCTTCAAACCTTGCACATAATTTTCACGCGTGAAGATATGCTATAATTTTCACGCGTGAAGATTTGCTTACAAAACTTAAATAATCGTTTATTAAACATTAATATCTTATATTTTTGCATTTTTAGTATAAAAAATAAGCTAGTAAGAGCAATGCTTCAATCCTTACATATAATTTGCACGCGTGAAGATATATTTATAAAACATAAATAATCATCTATTAAATATCAATATTTCATATTTTTGCACTTCTAGTATAAAAAAATACACTAGTAAGATCAAATCTTCAAGCCTTGCTTATAAATTTCACGTGTGAAGATATTCTTACGAAAACTTAATTAATCGTCTATTAAACATCAATATCTCATATTCTTGCACTTCTAATATAAAAAAATACGCTAGTAAGATCAAAGCTTCAATATATTCTTAAAATTTGCACCCGTGAAAATATTCTTACATAACATAAATAATCGACTTTTAAACAACAATATGTCCTAATTTTGTACTTCTAGTAAAACAATACCCTAGTAAGATCAAAGCTTATCTTTTCCCATAATTTGCACATGTGAAAATATTTTACAAAAGTTAAATAATCATTTATTAAACATCAATATCTCATATTAAACATCATTATTCATAATTTTCACGCGTGAGAATATTCTTACAAAACTAAATAATTATCTGTTAAATATGAATATCTCATATTTTTGCACTTCTAGTATAAAAAATACACTAGTAAGATCAAATCTTTAATTATTGTTCATAATTTGCACGCGTGAAGATATTAGTACAAAACTTAAATAATCATCTATTAAACATCAATATCTTCTATTTTTGTACTTCGATTATAAAAAATACGCTAATAGGATCAAAGCTTTAATCCGTACTTATAATTTAAATGCGTGAAGTTATTTTTACCAAATTTAAAGACATGAATATTTCATATTTTTTCACTTCTAGTATAAAAAATACGCCGCTAATAAGATCAAAGCTTCAAATCTTGGATCATAATTTGCATGTGTGAAGATATTCATTCAAAACCTAAATAATCGTCTATTAAACATCCATATCTCATATTTTTTCACTTTTAGTATAAAAAATACGCTAGTAAGATAAAAGCTTCAATAGTTTCTCATAATTTACACGAGTGAAGATATTTATACAAAACTTAAATAATCACCTATTAAACATCAATATCTAATACTTTTGCACTTCTAGTATAACAATACGCTAGTAAGAGCAATGATTAAATCCTTGCTCATAATTTTCATGCAAGAAAATATTCTTACAAAACTAAAAGAATCGTCTGTTAAATAACAATATCTCATATTTATGCACTTCTAGTATAAAAAATACACTAGAAAGATCAAAGCTTTTATTATTGCCCATAATTTGCACGCGTGAAGATATTCTTACAAAACTTAAATAATAGTCTATTAAACATCAATATATCCTCTTTTTGTACTTCGAGTATAAAAAATACGCTAGTAAGATCAAAGCTCTCATCCTTGCTCATAATTTTCACGCGTAGATATATTTTTACAAAACTTAAACAATCGTCTATTAAACATCAATATCTCTTGTTTTTGCACTTATAGAATAGAAAATACGCTAGTAAGATCAAAGCTTCAATCCTTGTTCATAATTTGCACGCGTAAAGATATTCTAACAAAACTAAAATAATCATCTATTAAACATTAATATCTCCTATTTTTGCAATTCTAGTATAAAAAAATACGCTAGTAAGATCAAAGCTTCAATTCATGCTCATAATTTTCGTGCGCGAAAATATTCTTACAAAACTTAAATAATTGTCTATTAAACATTAATATGTCATATTGTCGCACCTCTAGTATAAAATTACGCTAGTATGATCAAAACTTCAATCTTTGCTCATAA
Organism: Tanacetum coccineum; assembly: GCA_026074375.1. Taxonomy (NCBI): domain Eukaryota; kingdom Viridiplantae; phylum Streptophyta; class Magnoliopsida; order Asterales; family Asteraceae; genus Tanacetum; species Tanacetum coccineum. Next base: position 15,868 of record BQNB010123521.1, read on the forward strand.
TTTTCAAGCGAGAAGATATTTTTTCAAAGCATAATAATCGAATATTGAACATCAACATATCATATAATAGCACTTCTAACATAAAAATACGCTAGTAAGACCAACGCTTCAATCCTTCATAATTTTCACGCACGAAGATATTCTCATAAAACTTAAGTAATCGTCTATTAAATATGAATATCTTATAATTTTGCACTTCTGATATAAAAATACACTAATAAGATAAAATCTTCAATCCTTGCTAATAATATGCACATGCGAAGATACATTCTTACAAAACTTAAATAATCATCTATTAAACATCAATATCTCATATTTTTTCGCTTCTAGTATAAAATATATGCCAATAAAATAAAAGCTTCAATTTTTGCTCATAATTTTCACGTGTGAAGATATCCATACAAAACTTAAATATCTAAACATCAATATCTTCTCTTTTTGCACTTCTAGTTTAAAAAATACGCTAGTAAGATCAAATCTTCAATCTTTGCACATAATTTGTACGCGTAAAGATATTCTTACAAAACTTAAATAATCGTCTATTAAATACCAATATCTCTTTTTTTTTTTACTTCTAGTATTAAAATACGCTAGTAGGATAAAATCTTTAATCATTACTCATAATTTGCATGCGTGAAGATATATATTTTACAAAACTTAAATAATCGTCTATTAAACATCAATATCTCCTATTTTGCAGTTCTAGTAAAAAATACGCTAGTTTGAGCAATGCATCAATCCTTGCTCATAATTTGCAACAGTGAAGATATTCTTAAAAATATTAAATAATCGTCTATCAAATATCAATAACTAATAATTTTACACTTCTAGTATAAAAAATACACTATTTAGATTAAATCTTCAATCCTTGCTCATAATTTGCACATGTGAAGATATATTTTTATAAGACTTAAATAATCGTGTATTAAACATGAATTTTTCATATTTTTCCACTTCTAGTATAAAAATACGCTAGTAAGATAAAAGCTCCAATATTTGCTCATAATTTGCACGAGTGAAGATATTTTTACAAACTTAAATAATCGTCTATTAAACATCAATATACAATATTTTTACATTTCTAGTATTACAATACGCTAGTAAGAGCAATGCTTAAATCCTTGCCCATATTTTTCTCACATGTAGACATTTTTACAAAACTAAAAGAATCGTCTATTAAATATCAATATCTCATATTTTGCAATTCTAGTATAAAAAAATACACTAGTAAGATCAAAGCTTCTATCATTGCTTATAATTTGCTAGCGTGAAGATATTTTTACAAAACTTAATAAATCGTCTATTAAACATAAAATATTTCCTATTTTTGTACTTCGAATATAAAAAATACGCTAGTAAGATCAAAGCTTTCATCCTTGCTCATAATTTGCACGCGCAAAGATATTTTTACAAAACTTAAATAATCGTCTATCAAACATCAATATCTCCTATTTTTGCACTTCTAGTTTAAAAAATACACTCGTGAGATCAAATCTTCAATCCTTGCACATAATTTGCACGCGTGAATATATTCAAACAAAACTTAAATAATCTTCTATCAAACATAAATATCTCATATTCTTGCACTTCTAGTATAAAAAATGCTAGTCAAATCAAAGCTTCAATATTTGCTCATAATTTGCACGCGTGAAGATATTCTTACAAAACTTAAATAATCGTCTATTAAATATCAATATCTACTATTTTTGCACTCCTAGTATTAAAATACGCTAGTAAGATAAAATCTTCAATCATTACATATAATTTGCACGCGTGAAGATATATATTTTACAATACTTAAATAATTGTTTATTAAACTTTAATATCTCTTATTTTGCAGTTCTAGTATAAAAAATACGCTAGTTTGAGCAATGCATCAATCCTTTTTCATAATTTGCAACCGTGAAGATATTTTTACAAATCTTAAATAATCGTCTATTAAACATCAATATCTTATAATTTTGCACTTTTAGTATTAAAAAATAAACTAATAACATGAAATCTTCAATCCTTGCTCATAATTCGCACATGTGAATATATATTCTTACAAAACTTAAATAATAATCTATTAAACATGAATATTTCATATTATTGCACTTCTGGTATAAAAAGACGCTAGTAAGATAAAAGCTTCAATATTTGCTCATAATTTACACGAGTGAAGATATTCTTACAAATTAAATAACCGCCTATTAAACATCAATATATAACATTTTTGCACTTCTAGTATAACAATACGCTAGTAAGAGCAATGCTTAAATCTTTGCTCATAATTTTCACGCATGAAGATATTTTCACAAACTAAAAGAATCGTCTATTAAATATCAATATCTCATATTTTGCACTTCTAGTATAAAAAATACACTAGTAAGATCAAATCTTCTATCTTTGCTCATAATTTGCACGCGTGAATATATTTTTACAAACTTAAATAATCGTCTACTAAACATTAATATTTCCTGTTTTTGTACTTCGAGTATAAAAAATATGCTAGTAAGGTCAAAGATTTCATCCTTGCTCATAATTTGCACGCGCAAATATATTTTTACAAAACTTAAATAATCGTTTATTAAACATCAATATCTCCTATTTTTGCACTTCTAGTTTAAAAAATACGCTAGTAAGATCGAATCTTAAATCCTTGCACATAATTTGCACGCGTGAAGATATTCTTATAAAACTAAAATAATCGTCTATTAAACATGAATATCTCATATTCTTGCACTTCTAGTATAAAAAAACGCTAGTAAGATCAAAGCTTCAATATTTGCTCCTAATTTGCACATGTGAAGATATTCTTACAAAACTTAAATAATAGTCTATTAAATATCAATGTCTCCTATTTTTGCACTTCTAGTATTATTATACACTAGTAAGATAAAATCTTCAATCATTACTCATAATTTGAACGTGTGAAGATATATATTTTACAAAACTTAAATAACCGTCTATTAAACATCAATATCTCATATTTTACAGTTCTAGTATAAAAGATACATCCTTGCTCATAATTTGCAACCGTGAAGATATTTTCACAAATCTTAAATAATCGTCTATTAAATATCAATATCTTAATTTTGCACTTCTAGTCTAAAAAATACAATAATAAGTTCAAATCTTCAATCCTTACTCATATTTTCCACATGTGAATATATATTCTTACAAAACTTAAATAATCGTCTATTAAACATGAATATTTCATAATTTTGCACTTCTAATATAAAAATACGCTAGTAAGATAAAAGCTTCAATATTTGCTCATAATTTGCACGAGTGAAAATATTCTTACCAACTTAAATAATCATCTTTTAAACATCAATATATAATATTTTTGCACTTCTAGTATAACATTACGCTAGTAAGAGCAATGCTTAAATCCTTGCTCATAATTTTCACACATGAAGATAATTTTACAAAAATAAAAGAATCGTCTATTAAATATCAATATCTCATATTTTGCACTTCTAGTATAAAAAATACACTTGTAAAATCAAAGCTTCTATCATTACTCATAATTTGCCCGCGTGAAGATATTTTTACGAAACTTAATTAATCGTCTACTCCCTCTGTCCCAAAAAGAGTGTCCACAAACAAAAAATGGATAAATTATGATATGTGTAATTAATGATAGTTTTGATTGATAAAAAAACATTTTTACCCTCTTAGTTAATATATAAATTAGGAATGAATAATTAATGCATGTTCTAATTATAAGGGTAAAGTAGGAAAACTGGTAATAATTACTATCCAAAAATAAAAACTGGACACTTATTTTGAGACAAACATAAATAGAAATGTGGACACTTTTTATGGGACGGAGGGAGTATTAAATACCAATATTTCTTATTTTTGTACTTCGAGTATAAAAAATACGCTAGTAAGATCAAAGCTTTCATCCTTGCTCATAAATTGTTCAACAATGTCAATATCATATACCTTGTATTAGGATAAATCAATCACTATCTTTTTGCCACACTTTTGGTAAAGGGTTCCAAGAAACGACACCAAGACCTCTACATTATTTCATTACTTGTGTTTTAATATCACTATGCAAACTGTTAGCCTTTTCTCCAAGTTCTACTAGGGGTGTCAGTAGCGTCAGGTTGACCTGACCCGAACCCGATAATGCTTATCGGGTCGAGTTACATCGGGTTAAAAATTCTTATCGGGTTGTTATCGGGTCGGGTTAGTGTTAAATAAATAATGTTATCGGGTC
>BQNB010123522.1:0-19352 GCA_026074375.1 Tanacetum coccineum
CTTTCATCAAGATTGAAAGATGGAGGTGATAAAGTGTATCTTGGATGGCTATATAAAGCACATCAGTGTGCTAGGTTTCAAAAAACAACGGTCATATTCTCTTTGTGTCTCTCTGGTTCCTAATCGTTGTTCATATGAGTTCATCACTCATGTAACTACCTCTCTATCTCTCTCTCACGTCTTAATACTGCGGAGATAGATGTAGTTACGTGAGTGATGGCTGTATTATTTATGTTTGAGTGTTGAGTGTTATTGTTGTGAGGAAGGGTAGATCTTCCTAGAAGGGACACCCGTACCATTTCTGTTGTAATCGTTCGCTAGCACCCGTTTGGGGACTAGTCTTATTGTACATCTTAAAGTTATAATAAATATCACAAGGGGAGGTTGGTTGTGTGATAATCAAGCTGTTAGTGGTATTGCTTTGAGTATTTTTACAAATACATAAATAGAACGAGATGCCCTGCCATTTGCACCCAACCTCGACTTTACAACTCGTGTAGAAATATGGATTCCCTCTTACACTTCTACGCCTGATGGTTTAGATGGGCCCCGCTCACGGTGCATAAAGCTGTATGTTACTGGCTGTTTTGTGCTATTTTCAGTTTTTATTTCTAATGGATCGAATTAGTCGTGGGCTTGAGGCTTAAAGAGGTCCAGAGTTGTATTCTCTTGTCTGTTTATTGGACCAAGTTTTATTACTTATTACAATGTTACATTTTTGTCAATTTTACTTAATATATTGACTACTTTTATATATGCGGGTGACCCAAAAATTTCAAAACAAGATTGTTTCATCTACAACAATACTTTCATAAATAATAAATAACACCATCTATCATTTGAAGCTGAGAACCAAGGTAATTCGTAGTTTGAAAAAATAAGTCAGTATCATCTCCATCTTCCATCGCTGAGGAAAAAATAAGCTAGTTCTTGCACTTTCAAAATCGAGAGAAAGTAACCTTGTTTTGATAGTGTTAATAGATTTGATATAACCATGCAGTAGAGATAGAAACGTGCAGTCTTCTTTTCAAGCTCATATATATGTTATTGAAAATGACTAGAGAAAAAAACCTTGTTTTAATTGTATTACAGTTATAGATTTAATATATAAAGCGAACAAGAACAACAATACCCACTCCATAAAAAACATGAACACAAACCCCTTGTTCAATCCAAAAAGTGTATGAAGCATAACAACCCGAATAATATAACTCATCTTCAAGTTTAACAAAAAACCAACCTAAATGTGTAAAATTTATTACAAAATGACCTGATTGGTTGAGGTTTTTCAGTCACGTGTCTAATCAAACACATAACAAAACAACTTAATTACGTTAGAAGGGTACTGTTAGCTGCTTTGGGTCCTTATTGACGGACTATTGTTTCTTTGGTAAGTTAAGCGATAGTTAATTCACACATTGAAAGAGCTGCTTTTTAATATTGTTATGTAAAAGCAATAATATTGTGGGCGTCGTAATAATAAATTGCAACAGCAATTTTTAACATTAAATAAAATTCAATGGCTGCTAAGCTAGTATAGAAGTTTCTGTAACCAAATGGTGATGCTATTCAATGCTATTGTGGATTGGTCATATTAAAGTTATAAATCAATATAATCTAGGCTTTTCCCCACTCCCAATTATTATTTATGTCAAGGAATTAGTGGACTATACACAATGGGTGTTGCTAGTCGTGGTATATGTTATAATGCAATATAAGTGCAGTCTCTCCTATCCCAACTCTTCTAAATGTTTATTTGTGATAATATTATGCATAGGAAATTAGTTTATTACCATTCAAATTGTCCTTAGCTACAACCCGGCAAAATAAATAGTCAATACTTACTCTTATGAATTTAAATAAAATGTCCAAAAAGAAGTTCAACCACATAACAATAATTTACTTATCAGCTTATATTGCATCCTAAAATTAGATAGGTACAGCCGAAAGGAAGAAGGTGTCAAGTTGCTTACATCTTGGACCATTATCCCTTAAATTATATTGGATGGCATGAATAAAGTTATAAGGCAATATAAGTCCTAGTCTTCCACACTATTCAAAACGATTTTCTTTACAGTCTTTTTATATATTGATCACACATACAAATCAGTTATTATTATCAAGGAATTAAAGGATGATGAGACCATAAATAGGTGTTTGCTTATTGTGCTAATGATAATAATGCAATATAAGTGAGCTCCCCCGACCATAAAAAATCATTACTTATTGTCTTGCTCAACCCGACTATAAATAGCCAATACTTATTCTTAATATTTTAAGTAAATTTCCAAAAATGAATTCACTACAAGCAATGATTTGCTTATCAGCTTCCTCTAAAATTTCTTTTCTCTTTTATATGGTGCCGTGATAATATGTGTCTTAACTGTTTCGCCAACGTCTCATTGCCCTCCAGTGCGGTAATGAGACTGATTATCTCGAATTGTTTTCATTTAAGTCAAAAACCACCCAAGATCCATACCATGTTCTAACCTCGTGGAACCATTGCTTTCATTTCTGTGAATGGAGTGGTATTTCATGTGGAAAGCGGCACAAACGAGTGACTGTTTTATGGCTGGATTCTCAAGGCTTAGAAGGCTCGTTGTCTTCTCATGTAGGAAACCTTAGTTTCCTACGTGTGCTTTCTCTCTCTAACAACACCTTTCAAGGAACCATTCCTCATGAACTTGGTCGTCTATCTAGGCTACGTCGTCTTAATCTTGGTGCAAATAAATTCGGTGGATTCATTCCAACAAACTTGTCTGGATGTTCGAACCTCGAACTGCTTTCGCTCGGTGGAAATAAGCTAGCTGGAAGCATACCCAAGGAGATGAGTTTACTCTCGAAACTTTCTTTTCTTTCAATTCAAAATAATAAGTTAACAGGTGGAATCCCACCTTTCTTGGGGAATATTACATCAATGGAAGTGTTCTCTTGCATCGAGAACCCGTTGGGTGGGAGCATTCCTGATAATTTAGGTCTTTGGAAAAGCTTGACTACATTTTACTCTGGTGGCTGCAACTTATATGGAAGCATCCCTCATTCCATTTTCAACCTCTCACTCCTAGTTAATTTTTCCTCATCTGAAAATCACCTCACTGGTAGCCTTCCTTCAGAAATTGGTAATCAGCTCCCAAATCTTGAGTGGCTTCAGTTAAGCGAAAACGAACTGACCGGAGTTCTTCCACCTTCTCTTTCTAATTGTTCTAAATTAGGACTTCTTGATATGGGTTACAACAATTTTAGTGGGAAGTTGACAATCGATTTTTCAAAAGTAAGAGGTATTAATATAACTCACTTAGATAATAACAAATTAAATGGACGTGAGGAAGTTGACGATATGAGGTTTGTTGATTCTTTGAAAAACTACACTTGATTAGAAGATTTGGGACTTATGAATTGCAACTTTATAGGAGTGCTTCTGATATCTATAGGTAATCTTTGATATCAACTCAGCTTCCTAGGTTTAGCAGATAATCAATTATTTGGAAGCCTCCCTTCAAGTATAGGTAGTCTAGTTGGCTTGACCTTTTTAGATTTACAATCTGATCGATTCAAAGGAAAGATACCCTCAACCATTGGTAAACTTCAAAAGCTACCACTACAACAAAATAAGCTTAATGCAACATTTTACATGCAACACTTTTTAAATGTGTTGCATTTTTCACAAAATTAATGAAAAAGCAACATTTTCAAAATAAGTGTTGCATATTAGTATCAAAAACAACACTTTTATTAAAGTGTTATAAGTTTAACAACATAAAACAACATTAAAAAAGTATTGCAATTACTAATGCATAAAGAATTAAAGATACACCAAGTGTTACACAAAAATTTATAAAATCTAATCTCCCACTTACTTATTTCTATAGTTCCCCGCCATTTTTTCCCCAAAATTAAAACCCTAACTCTTCCACATCCATCTATATCTCGCCTCCTTTTTTTTTCACTCGCAGATTCACAAAAAAGGACATCATATTCTTTTGTTTTTTCATTTAGCCTTTTATTCTTGAGTTCTTCTAAATCCATTAGTGACAAGTATGTGAAAATCATCTTATACTAAGTCTATTATTAGCTAGAACTTCTTGGGTGTAATTGTATCTACCGTCTCCAAAACCTGACCACCATAGTCACCTACGACCGCTGTTCATACGAAACCCGTCCTCCAAAACAACAGCCAGAACAAACCCCTCACTGGTGAGTGATCTTGATATTATCACTAAGTTTATATATGTTGCAACTCAGATTATTAATGGTAAATTTGTGAGATTTTGTTATATTTATGTTGGATTAAACACTAATTTATAGTAATATTAGTGGTCAATTTGTGAGATTTTGCATATGTAAATGATTTCTTAGTGGCAATTGTGAATTGTTGACATATTAATGTGTGAATGATGGAATTAGGTAGGGATGAGCATGAGTATCGAAAAATGGTACTGTAACAAAACCGTACCGGTACTGACTCGTACCTGTAGCGGTTCTATTTACCCAGTATGATACCGGTACCTTTAAACTCGCTTAAAAAAATCTGGTACCACTAACAACGATACGATTCCAAGACGTGGATTCCCGAGTTTGGTACCAAAGGCAAGTGCCGATGTGCCTTCAGAACCCACAATGCTTTTGCCTAAGATATAAGCATTACTTGATGGTGTTGAAGTTGTCTGCAACTAAACGAACTGATAACGTAGCAGTAGAATGTTTTATAATGTATGACACTAATATTAGCTAGTGTCATTAGCCATTGTTGTTCACTTTTCTCCGGTGGCTCTTTTGTATTTGCTTCTTTTTGTAACTGCATGACTCACGTATTACGAGCATAATAATACTTACCGATTTTAAGTGATACATATTTGAAAGTATAATATTTTCTTTGCTGAATAAGATGCTAGTATCTCAAGTTCTGTAAATCTATACAACCGCTTTCGTTTTGTTTGTCATGATTTGATACTGAACATTGCTGTAAATATAAGAAAAGCTCAAAATTGGATCTTGAGTTTTGGTGATTGAATTAGACCATTTACAACCAACTGTTTAGCAAAATGCTACATCAACTCCAACAAGTCATGGGGCAATTGCCAGCTTTTGGTTTAGATTTTGACATCAGAAGTGCTAAATAATGTAACTCTGCTGGTCCCATTTGTTCAGAAGGCTTCATTTTAGTTTGTTTAACATTTACTAACATGGGTATGAACTCCATGATCTTTAGCTTTTTCTATATATAAATGATTAGCTTAAAGAAAAAAAGATTAGTACATTCTCTTCCACCAATAAAGATTGAACTCTAAAGCGAAATTAGGACTAAAAAGGTCAAATTTTAGATTATCTTTTATATTAAACGGTACTCGTTTTGGTTTAGTACCGGTTTACCCGGAACCGGTACCGGTACCGATATACCCCTCGATTCCGGGATCGGCTGTACATATTTTGGTCGGGAAAAAATACGGTACATCATAAACGGCGCCGGTACGGTACAAAAATGCTAACGTGCTTATTCCTAGAATTAGGGATTGTGGACCAACAGGGTGTTTGGGTATTCTTATGCTTAAAAGTAAGCTAGTCTCAAAGATGACTTCCTAACTTTTAATGGTTGTAACTTGTAATGTTTTGGATAGGAACATTAGTCTGTCATACGATTAGTAATTGATATAATGTTAAATGACACATATATTAGAAAATTAGTTGAATGATGATAACATGCCTAAAACTTACGACTTGCAATCTATATGAGTTATATGCTAACAAACACATTCTTTACGTTGGAGAATTGGTACAAGGGAAACTGGTTTCCGTCAAATATGAAAAATGTTGCACCACTACATAGTTAAACATGTCATTTTTCATAAATTACCCTTGTCGAGAGGCTTACTCTATGGCAACTTGTGTTGTAATGCGGATCCTTTAGTATCCCGACCATTGATTTAAAGATATATAAATGTTATGTCAGCAAGGAACTTTGTGGAAAATCTCTGCAACAAACTAACAACATGTGCAAACGAGATTCGAAAGTACCTAACATTTGTAAAAATTGAGGTAAGACTAGTTTTCAACTATATGTTCCAATTTGCGTTGCAACTTTTATTGCCTACTTAGTTACTTTGCTTGATTTTTGGCAGTTATGAACTGTAGCCATTTGGGTGTTATACGCAAGTCTTGAGATGATGCCATTTGGGTTGTTAAAATGCACGGTTACTTGGTTCTCAAGTCATATATCAGATGATGAAGCAAAGTCCATCTTGCATAGCATAAAGCAAGGAGGCCTTGTGGTTATCAAATCATTATCTTCCCTTTTGTACGAATGGGTACGCATTAGTTACTCTGGTAAAACATCAGTTGAAAAGTTCAGACTTGAGTTGCACGTAGCGTTTGAAAATAGATGCTCGTTTCTTTCTGAACAAATCAAGAAAGGTGTGTCTACCTCTTCTTCTTCCTTCAACAGCAGTAGTATGTATGATACATCGTACTCAAGTGGGATCAACTTTCATGTGCTTTTTCCTCAAAGACTGGACATGTCGACTCATCTTTCAACATATCCAACCGAGAATAATACTGAATCAAGACCAGAGGATCACATAATTTTCTTCCACAAAGCACTCAAGAAGGATATGGAAAAGGTCATCTCTATTTCTGCCAACCTGGCGGTAAATCTTGATTTATTCAAACATTTTTGTCAACGCTTCCATCATATACGGGTCCTACACAAGATACATAGTGACGCAGAAGATGAATTCGCGTTTCCACCTTTAGAAGCAAAGGAACCAAAACAGTAGCCATTGATTATAAAATAGACGCTGAATACTTTAATAGAATTTCCTATGTTCTCGACCAGATTTCTGAGTTGTATTACTCGGGCTCTAGTCAAGGTATGTTGATGTATCGTCAGCTATGTGCTAAGCTACACAACATGTGTAAAGGCATGAATAAAATGTTATCTGATCACATGGCACATGAAGAGATTGATCTGTGGCCTTTGTTTACAGAACATTTGTCACTCAAGGAGTAAGAAAAGATCATAGGATGCATGCTTGGAAAAACATGAGCAGAAACATTCACTACAAAAAGTAGTTGAATTAGCCACATTTTTAAGGTTAAATGTCCACGCTTAAAAATGTGTAAAATTATAATGGCTACACTTTGCTATACGCGGCAATAATAGGTGTGACAAATTTTTCTACACATATAAGTGTGGAAATAGTTATCATGTTGTAGAATCTGAAAAGTCAACTATTTCTACTCAGTCAGCTCTAGACACATTGGAAATAGTCTTGAAGTACTTGCCTAGAGAGCGTTCTGGTCGTGAAAACCAAGAGACTAGTCATAAAATGATGCACTATGAAACCACTAATGACGATGAGCAGAAAAGAAAGAAATCAAAAATGACAAAGTTAATGTCCTCACACGCTACATTTGAGGACGTTGTAAAGTCTGTAGTGCGTTTTTGAAAAGTTCAAACATGGATTATGTACTAGAAATTAAGTCAGAAGGGAAACTCTGAGGCTTACATTATTCGAGTAAATGGTGATGATGACTTGAAGCCTCAACAGAAATCGATGATTATTCAGAATTTGATGATGAGGTTGATGTTGGTTTTATTTACTTGCGTGTCTTCTTTATTGTTGCTTTGTGACTTACAGTTTCTTTTCTGTTCTCAGCCGATGGATCAACACACAAAAGAAATCAGATCCAGATGTTGATGAGCTGGGTTTTCTAGGTCTTTATCCATCTTATCGTGACTCTCACAAACTAGTATTCGGATGTGAACACTACAAACGGAACTGCAAATTTGTTGCTGCTTGTTGCAATAAGCTCTTAACTTGTAGACCTGCTCGCGCACACGATGACAAATCTGATCACGGAGATGGATAGGTAGACATGCACACCCACATCTTTTTTTTGAGCGGTGAGCATATATGAAGTTTGTTTGTACATACTTCATATTGTTCCATATAGTTGGGCTTCAAAAGCAGGTTATGGAATTCTGTTGGGATCATTTTAGAACGAGGAACTTAGTCTTTTTTGCTACGGTCCAGAAGTTAAAGAGTCGAGTTCGTTACAGGTATTTATACTTAAATGGTTATAGGTACATGTAGTGGTTCTTTATTTCCAATGAACGAGTCAAAAATTGCGTCAAAGAATTAGGGGTTAAACCACTTAATTGGCTTATAAAGAAAAACTAGATTCTTATTATAATGATACACAATTAACGGGTTATGACTGAACCATTTATGTATCATGTTTTTTTTTACATGGAGATGCCTCCATGGAAAGGCCTCAAACATGTCAGAACTATGTCAAACTGCATTACCACTATTTAGTAAGAAGGACTTGGGTGTTGCGACTTTTGTTCTTGTTCGTGCGATTATAAGAAAATCTTATTGTTGTTCATGTTGAAGAAATGGCTCTAAAACAGCTGCTAGAGCTTGTGATGCTAATCTTGTGTTGATGTTATGCAGCTTGTGTCGATGCTAATGTATATTGATGCTGATGTTGATGAATCTTGTGCTAATGCTGATGTATTTGATGATAATGTTTGTTGATGCTGATGTGTACCAGGCTACAAGCTTTTTTGGCCCAAGTCAAGTTTGCTAGTAAAGTTTATAAAGGAAGAATTGCAATTAGGTTACCCTCTTTATGTTGTAGACAAATACATAGCTATGTTAGTTAATTTACATGTACATGCAAGTACAATATACATTGTGTTTCTTATGATCTATGCAATTTTGTTACTACTATGATGGAATGGAACATTATACGTATTAGGCTTCTTTTAAGAATATGACAAATGTAGCATTTGTATCTCGTAAAAAAAGTGTTACAAATCATTAAAAAGTGTTACAAATATATGCTAAAAAAAGACACGGGTGTTGCACTTGATAAATTAAAGTGTTGCTCATTTAGTGATACTAAATAAAGAAGTGTTGCAATTTTGTCAAAGAGTGTTGCACTTACATAAAAAAGTGTTGTATTTGGTGTATGAAGTGTTGCGTTTGGGTTTAAAAAGTGTTGCATTACAAAGTAATTTATTTGCTAAACATGAGCAACACTTTAAGGAAGTGTTGCTTATTCCAATAATAAGTGTTGCATATACCTAAGGCAACGTTACATAAAGTAGCACTCGATAAAGTGTCACATTAGACATAATGCAACATTTTAAAGACATTATACAACACTTTATTGGTGTTGCTTTTGCTTCAATTTTGTATGTAGTGATTTAAAGCAACATTGGTTAAGCATTCCAATGCTAGCAGTTAAAAACTTGAATCTGCTAACATCAAATGGCCTTTGTGAGGAGATCTGCTACATTATGATCTGTGTGTATCTTGATCACCTTGAATCACTTTTTCTCATGAGACGTCTCTAATGAACATGGTGCCTAATCTCTATGTGTTGTTTTAGAAGTGAAATACTGGATTCTTCACAATACAAATGTGTGCTTTCATTATCAATACTAAATCTTGGTGTTATGAAATGGAACCCAGAATACTAGCCATTTGATTTAGGTCCATAACACCTGTCCACAACCATTAGCAGCAGCAACATACTCTGCTTCAGTAGTAGAGTTGGCAACTATAGTCTGCTTTTTACATTGCCATGAAATCAACCTTTTGCCAAGAAATTGACAACCTCCTGTTATGGATTTCTTGTCAAGGATAGCTCCAGCATAATCACTATCAAAAAAAGCTTCTAAGTCAAATGGTGAATCCTTAGGATACCAAAGGCCCAATTTAGGTTTGACCTTTTAGTATCTAAGATCCTCTTCCACTGCATGAAGATGTGCGCTCGCTGCCCGCCTTAGGGAGTAACTTGAAACCTTGACATGCAGACAAACAGAAACATTTATGTCAGGTCCTAGAAGCTATTAGGCCCCCCCCCCGTCACCTTCAATGATTCATTCATGATCTATTATAAATGAACATCCACATCTTCAGCCTCTTCATCCTTGATCAATGCTGTGTGTTTTGTCTCTTTTAGAGTAGCTGTTGTCTCTCATAGTAGCAAAATCAATCTTTTTCAATTATCAGCCACATATTTGTCTTGGCTAATAAGTTCCATCCCCCTTTTGTTTGTACTTGCATCTGCCACGCTTCGTCAGAATGTATGCTCCCCCATTAGACACTCATATGATCTTTTATTGCATTATCTGCTCAAACTCATCACATAAAGACTTCTTTGTAGACCCAAAGATGATATCATCAACATACACCTGCACTAACAGGATATCACCTCTGTCCTTCTTGATGAACAAAGTCTTATCTATAGTACCTCTTCTAAATCTATTTTCAATAAGTAGATAAGACAAGGTCTTTATAATAGGCTATAGGAGCTTGAATAGACCATATATAAATCTTTTTCTACCTTATAAACTTTGTCAGGGAACTGTGGATCTTCAAAACCAGGAGGTTGGCACACATAGAAACCTCTCTTCAATAGTACCATATAAAAATGGCACTCTTCCACATCTATTGGTCACAATAAACCTCATAAATGATGCATAGGCCAAAAATAACCTGATTGCTTCTATCCTGCAAACAGTGAGCAAAAACCTCATCTATCAATTCCTTCTTCTTGGGTATACTTGTGCCACCCAGTCTTGCTTTTTTCTAACTACAATTCCTCTCTCATCTTTTCTTGTTTTATATACCCACTTAGTTCCAAAAGCACTTTTGCCATTTAGGAAGATACACCATAGCTACACCCCAAACCCTTTTGAAGTTTAAATTGCTAAAGCTCCTTTTGATTGCTTCCCACTTCCCAAGCTTGAATCTGACAAAGCTAGGATACTCCTTTTCCTAGGGTTCTTTTTGTAAGGAGGTGGAGGGAGGGAAAAATAAAACAGGGGCCAAAAATAAAAAAGCAGTTTTTTAAATTATTCTCTTCTTAATTTTGTTGTCTTCTCTACTTAGCTAATGGTTAGCTGGACCATAACATTTTTCTTTAGAAAATTTGTCAGTTCCCTTGTTTCGTCCCGTCTGATAAGTTTTAGGTCTCAATGTCTGGTTTTAGTGATGATGTCTTTGTGAATTATGGTTGTTAGGAATATGAGTGACATTTATGATTGTCTCCAAATTGTTGAGGTCAGAAATCTCTACATCAACATCATTTCATCATCATTCTTCTTATGGGGGGCGGACCCTCTCCCTCTCCCCCTTTTTTTTTTTCTATAATTCAACTATGCCAGTTTCTTCACAAGTTATTGGCATATGTGTCTTAGAATCTAAATATTAATTTTCCCTAGACTACCAGTATTAATATTTGTACTCGGCAGTATTAATTATTTCGCCCGAAGCAGTAATAATATCTTGAGTTACTACTATCGTCCTTTCTTTATAATGACCTTTATCTCCTGTGCCTCGGTTCATCATCAGACATCCTTATCTTCTTGAGTTTGATTACTTAAAGAGAGTGGGACTCAGAAGGCATGAATTGGTTAGCAGTTATGTATTCATGATCTGTGGACAATCCGTCTTTTAATGTCTATATTTAATTCATATTTTGTTCTCATTTTTCTTGTAAAGTGAACTTTTGTTGTTTTACGGTATACGCTTTTCGCAATTTTGTTCTTTGTTAATCCTAAGCTGATTTAGCAGTTTATCCGTTTAGTGTAACCGTAGTATTTTTATCTTTAAAAATTCCCCATATTTAAGGTCACTACTTAATCTAAATTTATAATTAAATTCTAAATTTTTAAATAATTCATTTTATTATCTTAATCGATTTTTATTAAAATCGTCAATTTTAAAACCCTCGCGAATCCTACAATTTAATTTATCCGTTTTTTTATAATCGAAGGAATCAAAAGACTCCGTATTCGGGCTTTGTGTGTTTAATTTTTGGTTGTGAGGTTTTTAAGAAATCTTTTGTTTTTGTCTAAAAAGATTTGAATAAATCTTAGATACATTAAAAACTTATATTTACTATCCAAGTTTTTCACCATACCATCAAAAATCAATTTAGAAAATTTAAAGGTTCTGTTTGTAGCCAAACAAACAAGAGCAGTTGCTATATTACTACTAAATTGTTCCCAAGAAGTTTTCTTAGGACTAAGACAGTGTTGGGCGCGGTATGGATCAAAAATCTCCAACTGAGGGGAAACAATTTACCTTTTTGAAAAGTTGTTCATCATCAGTTTTAAAACATATCCCATTCAGGTTGGTTGGGGCGCGCGGGAAGTTGATCACAAAAATTTTCAGTATTTGGCAAATTCACTAATACCATCTACATCTGCTAATTGGAGATGTCTCCTAATGTGCTTCAGTAATAGTGAATTCTTTGCCATCAACTGTGGCATTTATCTCTTGTTCTCCATTATCAACTGTTCTGACAATAGCAGTCTGCCAGAACTTTTCGATTAGAGAAACATAGATAGTAGGATTCTTAGTAAGGGCATACCTGATATGACTACCATTGAGAAAATCTACTATCTCTTGGAATCCTTCACTCCTAGTTGGTGTCTTTAGATAAGCAACCCTTGTTGTGTTTATCAGACTTCTCATATAAGGGATTAATTTATGATAAGTATTTTGGGTTTATGATCTGTTGATGAGAATTGAGACTTCGAGTTGACCAAAGTTAATTGAGATTTTCATAGAAAGTGCTTAAGGTACTTGAAGGATACGGACTGAATAATATTGAATCTTTATCTTAAAGAAAGCTTATAAGTAAAAGAAAGATCAAGAATTATCCAAATTATAGACCCCTATAAGCGAAATTATTGGCGGAAATATCTCAACGGCTATTAATTAATTAAGGCTCTAAGCGCCGCTCGCTCGTCACACGTAAACAGTATTAACGGTAACACATCAGTACTAATATTAGCCTAGCAGTATTAACTTTTTGCCTAGCAGTACTAATATTAGTCTAACAGTTTTAACTTTTTCTCCAATAACTATACAACAACATGCCTCTATTCATCACAAGCACACTAGAAACGACTAGATAGACATGTGAGAATTCATGAGGATCCATATTTATGCATAGACGAACCTATGAATAAAGGTTAGAACTTTTAACAAAACCAAAATATCAGTTTAACCAATTTCTACCAAAATTAACTTAAGACTTCCATCTGTCTCATCTACCAAAATCCAACCATATGCTTTGCCTATCCTGCAAGTGTGTAGTCCAGGAAACTCAATCCAAAACATTTGATCTTGACTAGTATTAATTTGTTAACAAACAGTATTCAACATTGCAGTGTTAAGTATAACTAGCAGTAATAGTTATACCTAGCAGTTACTCAATCTTGCGGCATGATACCAGATTTTAACCCTTAATTTCATCCAAAAAGCATAATCCAATCCAATTGCAATCTTCCTCCCCTAATTCATACAACAAAATAAGCTAAGGCAAACATTTTACTTAAAACACTTTTTATTTGTGTTGCATTTTTCACAAAATTATGAATAAGCATATATTTTCAAAATAAGTATTGCATATTTAGTATAAAAAAAAACACTTTTATTAAAGTGTTACAAGCTTTAACAACATAAAAAACATTAAAAAAGTGTTGCAATTACTATGCATAAGAATTAAAAGAATACACAGTGTTACACAAAAACTTATAAAATTAATCTCCCACTTACTTAATTTCTTATTAGTTCCCTGCTATTTTTTCCCCAAATTAAAACCCTAACTCTTCCACGCATCATGTATATCTCGCCTCTTTTTTTCACTCGCAGAGTCACAAAAACTAGGACTATATTCTTTTGTGTTTTCATTTAGCCTTTTATTCTTGAGTTCTTTAATGCATTAGTGACAAGTATGTTGAAAATCATTCTTTATACTAAGTTATTATTAGCTAGAACTTTTTGGTGTAATTGTATCTACCTGTCTCCATAAACTTGACACCATAGTCCCTAACTGGACGTCTTTGTTCATAAGTAATACCCGTCCTCCAAAAACAACAGCCAGAACAAACCCTCATTGGTGAGTGATCTTGATATTATCACTAAGTTTATATATGTTGCAACTTAGATTATTAGTGGTAAATTTGTGAGATTTTGTTATATTTATGTTGGATTAAACACTAATTTATAGTAATATTAGTGGTCAATTTGTGAGATTTTGCATATGTAAATGATTTCTTAGTGGCAATTATGAATTGTTGACATATTAATGTGTGAATGATAGAATTAGGTAGGGATGAGCATGAGTATCGAAAAATGGTACTGTAACAAAACCGTACCGGTACTGACTCGTACCTGTAGCGGTTCTATTTACCCAGTATGATCACCGTACCTTTTAACACGCATTAAAAAATCTTAGTACCACTACCCATATGATCACCGATACCAAGACGTGAATTCCTGAGTTTGGTACCAAAGGCGAGTGCCGATGTGCCTTCAGAACCCACAATGCTTTTGCCTAAGATATAAGCGTTACTTGATGGTGTTTTGAAGTTGTCTGCATTAAATGGAACTGTTAACGTCTTCGCTGTAGATGTTTGATTAATGATCTGACCCCTATATTAGCTAGTTTCATTAGCCATTGTTGTTCACTGTTTCTTCTCTGGTGGGCTCTTTTGTATTTGTTTCTTTTGTAATGCCAGACTCACGGATTTACGAGCATAATAATACTTACCGATTTTAAGTGATACATATTTGAAAGTATAATATTTTCTTTGCTGAATAAGATGCTAGTATCTCAAGTTCTGTAAATCTATACAACCGCTTTCGTTTTGTTTGTCATGATTTGATACTGAACATTGCTGTAAATATAAGAAAAGCTCAAAATTGGATCTTGATGTTTTGCCGCTCGCTCGCGCGAATTAGACCATTTACAACTAAACTGTTTAGCAAAATGCTAATCAACTCCAACAAGTATGGGCAATTGCCAGATTTTGGTTTAGACGCGCTTGACATCAGAGAAAGCGCCCCTCACACTCTCCTAAATAATGTAACTCTGCTGGTCCCATTTGTTCAGAAGGCTTCATTTTAGTTTGTTTAACATTTACTAACATGGGTATGAACTCCATGATCTTTAGCTTTTTCTATATATAAATGATTAGCTTAAAGAAAAAAAGATTACTACATTCTCTTCCACCAATAAAGATTGAACTCTAAAGCAAAATTAGTACTAAAAAGGTCAAATTTTAGATTATCTTTTATATTAAACGGTACTCGTTTTGGTTTAGTACCGGTTTACCCGGAACCGGTACCGGTACCGATATACCCCTAGATTCCGGGATCAGCTGTACATATTTTGGTCAGGAAAAAATACGGTACATCATAAACGGCGCCGGTACGGTACCAAAATGCTAACGTGCTTATTCCTAGAATTAGGGATTGTGGACCAACAGGGTGTTTGGGTAACCTTATGCTTAAAAGAAAGCTAGTCTCAAAGATGACTTCCTAACTTTTAATGGTTGTAACTTGTAATGTTTTGGATAGGAACATTAGCCTGTCATACGATTAGTAATTGATATAATGTTAAATGACACATATATTAGAAAATTAGTTGAATGATGACAACATGCCTAAAACTTATGACTTGCAATCTATATGAGTTATATGCTAACAAACAC
Source organism: Tanacetum coccineum (assembly GCA_026074375.1). Lineage (NCBI taxonomy): Eukaryota > Viridiplantae > Streptophyta > Magnoliopsida > Asterales > Asteraceae > Tanacetum > Tanacetum coccineum. Next base: position 15,524 of record BQNB010123522.1, read on the forward strand.
ATTCTTTACGTTGGAGAATTGGTACAAGGGAAACTGGTTTCTGTCAAATATGAAAAATGTTGCACCACTACATAGTTAAACATGTCATTGCTCATAAATTACCCTTGTCCAGAGGCTTACTCTATGGCAACTTGTGTTGTAATGTGGATCCTTTAGTATCCCGACCATTGATTTACTCTCGATAATATAATTTGTATGTTAGCATGGAACTTGGGGACAAATCTCTGCAACAAATAACACAATGTGCAAAATCGGGCTTCGAAAGTACTCTACATTTGTAAAAAATTGTGTAAGACTAGTTTTAACATATGTTCCAATTTATGTTGCAACCTTTTATTGCACTTAGTTATTTGCCTTGCTTTTTGGCAGGTTCTTCGTGGTGTTTTTTCTAGCCATCGTGGATAGATGAAGTAACTGCTAACCATTTGGGTGTTATACGCAAGTCTTGAGATGATGCCATTTGGGTTGTTAAAATGCACGGTTACTTGGTTCTCAAGTCATATATCAGATGATGAAGCAAAGTCCATCTTGCATAGCATAAAGCAAGGAGGCCTTGTGGTTATCAAATCATTATCTTCCCTTTTGTACGAATGGGTACGCATTAGTTACTCTGGTAAAACATCAGTTGAAAAGTTCAGACTTGAGTTGCACGTAGCGTTTGAAAATAGATGCTCGTTTCTTTCTGAACAAATCAAGAAAGGTGTGTCTACCTCTTCTTCTGCCTTCAACAGCAGTAGTATGTATGATACATCGTACTCAAGTGGGATCAACTTTCATGTGCTTTTTCCTCAAAGACTGGACATGTCGACTCATCTTTCAACATATCAACCCGAGTATACTATCTGAATACAAGACCACGAGGCCACTCACATAATCTTTCTTCCACAATAGCACCTCAAGACGGATATGGAAAAAGGTCATCTCTATTTCATGCCAACTGGGCGGTAAATGTTTACGCGCTCGCGCCATCTCTCGGCGTCGCGCGCCCTCGTCAACGCTTCCAAAGCATATACCGGGTAAACACGCGCTACACAAGATACATAGTGACGCAGAAGATGAATTCGCGTTTCCACCTTTAGAAGCAAAGGAACCAAAACAGTAGCCATTGATTATAAAATAGACGCTGAATACTTTAATAGAATTTCCTATGTTCTCGACCAGATTTCTAAGTTGTATTACTCGGGTTCTAGTCAAGGTATGTTGATGTATCGTCAGCTATGTGCTAAGCTACACAACATGTGTAAAGGCATGAATAAAATGTTATCTGATCACATGGCACATGAAGAGATTGATCTGTGGCCTTTGTTTACAGAACATTTTGTCATCAAGGGAGCGTATATCTTTCTACAGATTCATATTTTTTTTATGCGCCTTAGATTCGTGTATATTGAGACTACAGCCCCTCCGCCTTCTCCCTAATGATGGTCTTCGGTACCAGTGGTGTACTTTTATGTTGTCAGGATCCGAAGCTGTAGTATGCGAAATTTAACAAAGTAGTTCTCGTTGTGAGTTCCGTTTTCATTACGGCTCATTATGTAGAGGTAGTGAGGTTTTGTGGTTTCTCCTGCGCGTCATTTCTTCCGTATTTTAAGACTATTTGGGCGAGACATTCTCCGACTTTGATGAACTAGATACTTCTTGTGTCCGCGGTAAATCTTGTTTATGGATGCTTTGTATGGCATCATATGTTCGCAATAGTATTAACTTTTGATCTTTTGTTTTTGGTTTCCCCAGTATGTTTCCAGTTATTATACGAGTAGATTTCGTTGAACTTTTTCTCCGCTCGCGTCTCAATCTCAATGGTCGGATCTCCTTTAATAATTTTGACTTGTGTTGTTTTCTCTGCCTCAGAGAGTCCCTCGTGGTACGTCGCGTAGAAAAGATCATAGGATGCATGCTTGGAAAAACATGAGCAGAAACATTACAAGAATGATACCGTAGATTATGGCGTCACTGACAGTAGAAGAACAAAGCTCGTTGATGTCATTATGGTGTAAGGCCACCGAGAACACAATGTTTGATCAATGGTTAAGTGAATGGTGGGAGGGCATGAAGAGGTATCATGTTGAAGAAGCTGAAAAGTCAACTATTTCTACTCAGTCAGCTCTAGACACACTGGAAATAGTCTTGAAGTACTTGCCTAGAGAGCGTTCTGGTCGTGAAAACCAAGAGACTAGTCATAAAATGATGCACTATGAAACCACTAATGACGATGAGAAAGAAAAGAAATCAAACAATGACAAAGTTAATGAACCTGAGGACAGTTGTAAAGTCTGTAGTGCGTTTGAAAAGTCAAACATAGATTCTGTACTAGCATTAAGTCAAGAGGAACTCGAGGCTATAATTTTACGAGTAAATGGTGATGATGACTTGAAGCCTCAACAGAAATCGATGATTATTCAGAATTTGATGATGAGGTTGATGTTGGTTTTATTTACTTGCGTGTCTTCTTTATTGTTGCTTTGTGACTTACAATTTCTTTTCTGTTCTCAGCCGATGGATCAACACACAAAAGAAATCAGATCCAGATGTTGATGAGCTGGGTTTTCTAGGTCTTTATCCATCTTATCGTGACTCTCACAAACTAGTATTCGGATGTGAACACTACAAACGGAACTGCAAATTTGTTGCTGCTTGTTGCAATAAGCTCTACACTTGTAGACATTGTCATGATGACAACACTGATCACGTGATGGATAGGTATACATGGCACACCCACATCTTTTTTATGAGCATGAGCATATTATAAGTTTTTTACATACTTCATATTGTTCCATATAGTTGGGCTTCAAAAGCAGGTTATGGAATTCTGTTGGGATCATTTTAGAACGAGGAACTTAGTCTTTTTTGCTACGGTCCAGAAGTTAAAGAGTCGAGTTCGTTACAGGTATTTATACTTAAATGGTTATAGGTACATGTAGTGGTTCTTTATTTCCAATGAACGAGTCAAAATTGGTCAAAATTCACCCGAAGGGTTAAAACCACTTAATTGGCTTATAAAGAAAAACTAGATTCTTATTATAATGATACACAATTAACGGGTTATGACTGAACCATTTATGTATCATGTTTTTTTTTACATGGAGAGCCCAAGAACAGGCCCTCAAACATGTCAGACATGTCAAAACTGATTATCACTATTTAGTAAGACTTGGGTGTTGCTACTTTTAGTTTTGTTCTTGCGATAATTAGAAAATCTATTAGTTGTTCATGTTGATGAAATGGCTAAAAATAGCCTGCTGGAGCTTGCTGATGCATCTTGTGTTGATGTTATGCAGCTTGTGTCGATGCTAATGTATATTGCTGCTGATGTTGATGAATCTTGTGCTGATGCTGATGTATTTGATGATAATGTTTGTTGATGCTGATGTGTACCAGGCTACAAGCTTTTTTGGCCCAAGTCAAGTTGCTAGTGAAGATTTACAAAGGAAGATGTTAAGATTATTTTTAGGATTGCAATTCGGTTACTCCTTATGCTGTAGACAAGACATATTATGTTAGTTAATTTACATGTACATGCAAGTACAATATACATTGTGTTTCTTATGATCTATGCAATTTTGTTACTACTATGATGGAATGGAACATTATACGTATTAGGCTTATTAGGCTTCTTTTAAGAATATGAAAAATGTAGCATTTGTATCTCGTAAAAAAAGTGTTACAAATCATTAAAAAGTGTTACAAATATATGCTAAAAAAAGACACGGATGTTGCACTTGATAAATTAAAGTGTTGCTCATTTAGATATACTAAATAAAGAAGTGTTGCAATTTTGTCAAAGAGTGTTGCACTTACATAAAAAAGTGTTGTATTTGACGTATGAAGT